>JAODUG010060459.1:0-14517 GCA_027564795.1 Aphredoderus sayanus
TCTGTTGTCATTTGTAATATTTAAATCTGAATCATAATAATAGCGGAATATGAAATGATGCATGTAAACATACGGTAATCACTGTTTATTAAATCCAGTTGACAGTACACCTTTATAAGGCATATATACATTACCTTATAAGGCATATATAACATTTAGTTTTTTTGTCAAAATGCAAGTATTTGCTAGCGTGGTGTAACCAGACACAATGTTCACTTTGTGAAAAGAGCGATGGACACCCAATGTGGTTAATTTTGAAACTATTGGACAGGCTTTAACCAATCAGTGTTGATACAACTGTTTAGTGGTTCTTAATCATTAAGGGATAAAATGCATTCACACAAAATGCAATAAACTAAATCTGAACAAAAACTCGATTGTCCTTTGTGCTGTAAAGCCCTTGCTCCTCTCTCTGTGCCAGGTGTGGTTCTCGGCCCAGCGGTTGAAACACGGCGTCAGCTGGACACCGGAGGAGGTGGAAGAGGCCAGGAGGAAGCAGTTTAATGGCACGGTGCACACCGTGCCCCAGACCATCACAGTAATACCTGCTCACCATCTGTCTGCTGCCGCTAATGGCCTGCAGTCCATCCTCCAGACCTGCCAGATAGTGGGCCAGCCCGGCCTCGTGTTCACACAGGTAGGACCACACACTGCATGTGGGCTACCCATCTTCAGTTTACCACGAAGCAGAAGTAACACATTGACTCAACTAGTTGATTTGTGACTGTACAAATAAAATAAAAATAAACACATTTAGAAGGACTGGACATTTTATCCTCAATTATCATTTACTTAATGTCTGTATCATAAATAATTTATTTATGTACATTAAAAGAACGTATGAGAGAGTACTCTACATAGACAGTTATAGTAATAATAATGATTTCATTAACATTAATTAATTAGGAAGACAATAATAAACAAAAGTGTAATTGTATTGCAGGGCTATATTGAAAACTGCCTTTTGTGCCCAACCCTGCCTAGACTCACACATTCACTGTTCCTGTTTTCCTGTCCGTTGGTTTAGTTGGGTCCTGGTGGCAACCTGCCAGTGACTAGCCCCATCACCCTGACAGTGGCCGGGCTCCCCTGCCAGTCCCAGAGCTCCAAGGGAGCTTCTTGTCAGCCCAGCCCGGGGAGCAGTGAGCTGAAACGGGCCACTACTGTGCAGCCGCCCTCCCTCTCACCACAGGTGGGTATCCCACCACCTGAAAGGCAAACAGTGTTCTCTGTTCTGGCTGTAACAGACTGTAGGGCAGCTCTGTAATGATGCAAGGCAGTGGGCTTCACAGCTCTTCATACAGCATCCCCACTAGAGAGTATTGGATGAACCGTATGCTAGTTGAGCGAGTTGAATAAGTGTAACCCATATAAACCTTAGCCTGACCTTGTGTGATCCTCAGGAGAACTCGGCCCTCAGCGCGGACACATTCAGCATGCGTCCCAAGAAGTCCAAAGAGCAGCTGGCGGAGCTGAAGGCCAGCTACCTGAAGAACCACTTTGCCAGCGACGCGGAGATCGCCCGCCTGATGAAGCTGACCAACCTGACCAAGGGCGAGATCAAGAAGTGGTTCAGCGACACCCGCTACAACCAGCGCAACTCCAAGAACAACCACGTCATCGTCTTCCACGACGGGGGGGGCGCGGCCAGGGGCGGGGCCTGCGGCGGGGCCTGCGGCGCGGGGGCGGGCGGCGCTTCGACCGCCGCCATCGTCATCGACTCCAGCGACGAGACGCCCACGTCGCCCCACCCGCCCCGCACGCCCCCCGCGCGGCCCAAGACGTGGAACCCTTTCCCGGACTTCACGCTGCAGAAGTTCAAGGAGAAGACGCCGGAGCAGCTGGTGGTCCTGGAGGAGAGCTTCGAGAAGAGCCCCGCCCCCACGGACGACGAGCTGAGCCGGCTGCGCACCGAGACCAAGCTGACGCGGCGGGAGATCGACGCCTGGTTCACGGAGAGGCGCAAGGCGCCCGGCGGCGGCGGCGCCGCGGCGACGATGTCGTCGTCCGGCTCCCCCGACGGCGGCCCGGAGACCGGAGCGGGGAGAGGCGGGGGAGACGGGGGCAGAGCGGGAGGGGTGACTTCCCCGGCCCCTTCTTCTTCCTCCTCCTCCTCGCACAGAGGTGGCCACACGCCACCTGGTGGCCGCGGCAAGCCACAGCCAGCAGGTGGCGCTGGCGGCTCCAAGGAGAGCAGGGACAAGAGCAAAAAGTCCCCCGAGCAGCTGCACGTGCTGAAGAGTGCCTTCGTGCGGACCCAGTGGCCCACGGCGGAGGAGTACGACCGGCTGGCGAGGGAGAGCGGCCTGCCCAGGTCCTACATCGTCAACTGGTTCGGAGACTCGCGCTACTCCTGGAAGAACGGCAACCTCAAGTGGTTCTTCCACTACCAGGGCGGGGGCGGCGACGGGGTCAATGGGGGCGCGGGGGGGAGCAAGGCGGGGGGCGCCCGCAAGAGACGCGTGCGGAACCGCGGCTGGGGACGCTCCCGCACCCGGAAGCAGCCGAGGAGGTCGGCCTCCTCCGGCGCCGAGCTCAGCAGGTCCCCCCAGCCAATGAAATTCAAGAGCGGGCGGGACATTTTGAAGGAGTACTACCTGAAGCACCGCTTCCTCAACGAGCAGGACCTGGACGAGCTCGTCGCCAAGAGCAACATGAGCTACGAGCAGGTAACTGGGGGGGGGGGGGGGTTCAGAGGGGGAGGGGAGAGTGTGTGTCGTTAACGGGCGTCTCTCTCCAGGTAAGGGAGTGGTTTGCTGAGGTCCAGCGGCGTCTGGACATGGGCTCAGATCCCTTCCGGGAGCCAGCCGCGGCCAAGAACGCCGGGCGCGGCACAGGAGCCGTGGGCGAGGAGCCGCAGGGAGACGGCGTGGCCGGCGAGCAGCAGGTCGCCGCGGCGACAGCGGGGGGGGAGGAGCAGGAGGAGGAAGAGGGGGTGGAGGAGGAGGAAGAGGAGGAGGATGGCGGCGATTCCGACGAAAGCGAGGTCTGGGAGCCGTCTCGCAGCGTCAGGAAATCCCTGTCCGGGTCGGAGGACTAGGGCGCGTGGTAACCTGGCGACGGCTCACGGTGAAACATTAGTTTTGTCTAGTAGGTGACAGTAAGCGAACACTAACACAGTTGGTTTGCATGTTGAGTGGTCAGAACAGATAAACAACCTTTTGGAGCAGATGGACGGTCAACTTTTGATATTATGTATTAGCCTCCACTTTTAACCTTGTTGAAACCATGAGCCAAGAAAACATTCAGCTCACTCACTCCGTATCCATTATCATCCTCATCAGTGTGTATTAAATGTTATAAATAGGTCATAGTGAGAAAGGTTTGACATTGAAAGTCCCGTGTAGCACTCCAAAAACAGCACAGTACTATAAATCACCTGAAGATGTCAAAAGAAGCCTTGCAGAATGGAGAAACTGCTAGACCCCTTAAATACTTCTAGTAGAAATGGTGCAGGATGCTAGCCTGGTGTAACCGGACCCAAAATTCAATTTGTGAATAGGTTGTGGACACGCTCCATTGGGAAGTGTTCGTAGTCATTGCGATCTCCTAGTTAATTTTGAAACTTTTGGACGGCCTTTAACCAACCGCTAGCTCGGTTGACTTCAAAGTCATTGCACTCACCCATCCCCACTGGTCACTTATTGGTCCACCATCCAGGGGGCTGTGCAAACGCTAAAGCGACCAGGGTTTCCAGACTATAATCTCAGTGAAAATGTAGCTGAGTACTAGTCCAGCGAAGCCAGGATAGCAGCTTCTCCTTTATGTGTATTTGGCCTGAATCATTGTAAAATAGCTTAAGATCATCATGGTAACACCACCCAAGGATTTTCACCCTAGGTTTCAGATTAACCGACAATGTGTTTTTTAAGGGATCCTCCATATGAGGCAATCTGAAAGGAACCCGAGACGTGTGTGATGATGAAAACGCAGTGTGCGCCTTAAATCTGTTGAGCTGTAGGTCTAATTGTGGAGCAGGTTTACATTATTGTTTCCTACTTTTATTGTTTTGTAGCAACATTCAATGGTACTCTAATCCAGCGTGGGCTTATGATGTCAGCGTGTGCTTATGTGCAATGAGTCATTGGAAGTGTTTGGACGTCTCACCGATGCAGGCCTAATCAGAGAGACGACAGTGTAAAGTACTTTAATGTTTTACATGAAGGTCAAGGGTAGCTAAACCCCTTATTCTAGCAGACGTGCATCCTTCTTGAACATTCAGAAGAATCTAGCAGGGCAAGAGGGGGCTAGGACACGCCTCCCCCAAACACCCTCTTCTCCATTGTTATTATGAGGTTTAAATTCCAGCCATCCTAGGCTGATGTCGGCAAATGCTTCCTGTACATCTGTTTCTTCCAAAATCAGCTAATAGGCAGCAAATTGAAATAACCTGAATCTGTTGCCACACAGTTTTAGCAACTTTACACAAGAATTGAGCAACACTTTTTTACACACAAATATGTCTCTTTTCTTATCTAAAAATATGTTATTGGGGTTTAGTTACTCTTTAAGGAGAATTCAGACAAATATGATTCAGATGTGAGAGACTACTGTGCCAAAGTTTAATTAGCGACAGTGTTGTATTATTTTATACAGTTTTGAGCTTGAGGATACACTTTGTGGATTATAAAATGCCCTCTGCAAGACAAGGCCAAACCCACTGATTATAAAAAGAGCAATGCTTAGACACACCGGATTTTAGACCAAGTCTAATAAAATTATTCTAGTTTCATGGCTATTCAATTGTAGGCAAAACACTGAAACATTCTACAGTTAGCACCAACACAAATCTTCACAACGGGCCTCATTTACTAAATTGTTAACAGGGAAACTTAGATTTTGTGTAATGCATAATTGGCAGAATGCCTGTAATGTTTGGCGTAGTTATTCTATGTGGTGTTATTCAGAGAATAATATTCTCCCCCACCATAATGTTATTTTTGTACCGAGGATGTTTAGACTACTCCTTTCTATTGATATAGTCATCACAAGTTTTGAACGGTTTTTCCAAAATATTGCAAAGTTAAAAATTATGAACATGTCAATGATAAACCACCCGTGATTTTGGTTTAGCATTTTGCACCTACTTCTGCAACATTCCTACACACTTGTAAATGCCTTAAAATATACATGAACTAATATTGACTAACAAAAAAGCGACAGTGTAGTCATATCTTCCAACTGCATGTTGCTTTTGCATCACTATACAATTTAGTAAATGAGGCTCATTTTAATCCAAACCTGGATCACTTTGATAGACATACTCTTATCTTGAGACATTATCCTTTTGTTTTTAAAGCACTGTTGGAAGTATTTCTTGGAAGTGTTATGACTTGGGATGATGAAGTGAAACACCTGAACTAAAGTAATAATGCACTTTGTCCACTTCTATATGTAGTGGAATAAATCACGATTAGGCACCTTATTCTCTTATTACACCATGAAATGGCTCTGAGAGACCAAATCCATTTTGTATAACTACATTATACCAGTATTTAGCCTTTTTTAAACTCTTGCTGTGTTTTCAGACCGAAGGACCTTACCAATTGCCCCACTTTTCTAATAATGTGTATTATTTAAGATTTTGATGTTTATATTGTTAAATTGTTCAAGAACAATCACCCACTACTTTATTTACACTGAATTGCACAGATTAAATCCCATTTCAATTGAGTTCCTTTTAGAAATGTGCTATTGTAACTGCTACTACTACCCCTACCCTTCTCTTTCTCTCTCTCTCTCCCCTCCCCCCCATACCTGAAGTAATAGCACCGTATTGGGATTACAAACTACCAAATACTACCGTTTTCAAACTGTTTCAAAAGCTGTCTATCTACCGCTCTTTGTGAAAAATAAGAGAAATGGTGTAAGCTTTGTAAAGACAAACCTATGTGCCTATACGGCTGCTAGCTACAGTTGTTTAAGCAACATTTTACCAAGTTCAGATGAGGCCAAGTGAGGGTGAAAGCCTGAATGAATTAAGACACTAATGGGAAATATCCTTCTGTCTAATATTGTTGGATAAAAAGGCTTGCTGAACCTAAGTTGTGATGCATGACCGAGCTCTGTTTGTTTCTTATACTGTACTAAAAAAATGCCTATGTTACTCGACATTTTATATAGAGATTTTGAATCTGTGTCCTTAAGTGGAAAGTTGGCATTTACAATTTGAATGTTTTTAATTCACCAGGCAATTGTCATATGAAATGGAATGGGGTGGTTATGTTGACATATTTTGTTAGTTTATTTCATTATATTCATTTTTAGCAAGGAATAGAATAAAGCCTGTTTCCAGTAGCTGTAGGATATACTTCAAAACTGTTTATTTATTGTGACAAGTGCCTGGCCAGCGAAAAAGATTCAAATTAAAAAATGTTGCCGATAATTTAGTACTGCATGCAATAACCAAGGAGATTTATCATTTTGTATATAGATATAGAATATGAGCTGGTTTACATGGCAAAAGGGAAGGCTAATCTTGAAATACTTTTTGGTATAGCTTTAATGATGCCATCTATTGTTTTGGCATAGTCTCTTGAAAGCATGTACTCTGTAGACATTTGTTTTTACGGTTATGTTTGGTTCATTGCCATTGGCTAGGTTTTAGATTTTACTCTTTTCTGTCAGTGGTTCTCAAAGGTTTTGACCCTGGCATGGATTTCATGAAAAAAAATATATATATATGTCAGTCGAGATTCTGTTATTAAAAGTGTGATTTGAAAACCTTGAAATCCTCTCACCACCGCAGTATGTAAAATTCTAAGTAAGACAGGTTTGTCTTACTTAAATTTTACTTATCACAGCGGGAAGATATTACAGGCAGGCATTTTACTTTGCCTAGTAAGCACATTTATTTAACTATGGTTAAGGTAGTCTTGTGTATTTATTCCACTCCCACGTTGCTCCTTGTGTATTATTTTTAAGATTAGACTTCCTTATTCCATGTATCTAGCCCTTGGTCAGTGTGCTCTCTTGGTATTGGTAGATGGTCCCTTTTTAAATGGGTTTTATTATTGGGGGTACATCAGCACATCTTTGTTCAGGCATAACAAATTGCTTGTTGGTGAGATTCATTCAGTATGTACGTACTATACGTTTTAGAATAGTGTTTTTAAAATAGATTAACTTAACTAGATTTCACTGTAGCCATACAGTAGGTGGCTTTTTGGTACTTAAGTTGCCTTCTGCTTGTGCAGCATCATATGGAATCAGAACTCAAATGATAAGAAGGGCAGGCAGTAAAATAAGTGGGAATGGATATCTGAATAAACCTGGGAAAAATACTGGACATTTCTATAACAATTCTATAACATCTTTGATCTTACTAATGTGTTAACTAGGGCTGAGGCTCTTTCTAGTGTTTATCAAAATATGTCAAATGTATAAGTAGCTTGGCTCTGATAATCTGTATTCCTTAATTGTATTTACATTTTTGAATTTCTACATGTTTTTTAAACACTTTTAGTATTTCATCAAATGAATTACCGTTAGCCTGTATTAAGTCATCATGCCCAAATTAAATATTTTATTAGGCTCATTGCAAGAAGCAAAACCACTGTCCAAGTATTTCCTTGCTTAGATTCACTGTTTCACTGTATCTGCTCATGAGTTCTGATTCTACCTGTCATGTATCCCAGTTAACATTGTGATGTAGAGCTAAGTGATACCATTGTGTTCAGAGTAGTTATCAGCTGTCCTATTATGCTCATGTCATATCTGTGTACTTCGCTATATTTCTATTTCTCTGTAGTCCTCTTTTCTCCTATGACTTGGAAGGTATTGATATATGGTTGAATGTTACTGTTGACATCATTGATTCCAATTGTCCAATTGTTTCATTTTTAAGGGCCTTGTTTTTTGCTAAATCTAGGCCCTAGTGCAGAAAATATTTCAATCAATCTTTTTATACACCAATTTCCACTCCCCATCATCCAGTAACAACTATATGTATTATTTCTGCAGTTTTTATTTTATTTCAGATAGACCTGCAAATTTCATGTGTTTATAGTTATGTTCTAAGTAGGTATTTTAAACCCCTCTGTCCAAGTGATTGTAATGTAGGCATATATGCTTTATCTTGTTACCTTTTTGACTAAATCTAAAGGAATCTGGGTTTCGTGTTTATTGAATATTAACCCTTTACTGTTGGGAAATATACATTTATTTATTATATCAACATACTTTTTCAGCTTCTGCTCATGGCAGTAGTTCTTGCCAAATTTGACACTAGAGGGAATGCCTGAAAAGAGGGGTTATGGACTTCATTTGTGTTTGTGAAACTTTGTCCTATTGTCCTATCTATTAGTTGTACTGTATTATTGCAGTTCTTTTAGAGAAACTGATCAAATAAGATAGGGGTGTGGTCACTTATTTGCCTTGCTTGACAAACTACAGTAATGATTGGTTCCATGCATCAGAATTCATGCTATTAGACCTATGATTTTACATTTTAAACAGACAAATTGTGCAATGTTAATTTAAATCCCAACTGTTTTTGAGGCTGTGGCTTGATTATGGCATGATTTTGAACAGATTTATATTTTATACTTGTTTGAGGACAAAATACAATAAATTTTGATGAAAGAATGCGTTACTTTGTGCCGAGTTAGCTGTTGTGTATTATTCATTTTATTTTTTATCAGAATAAAATAATAGAGTTTGCCTTATCCTATAGAGTTAAATGTGTATTGTGCACTTACTGTTTAATATAAATTTCTCCAGGTGCTGCACGTGACACTGATTCATAAATATATTCTATTATATTTTAATTAGGTAGATAACTATTTTTGTATTGAATTTTAACTGTATTGATAGAGGCTTTATTAATAGGAACAATGAGCCCGGAACTAGTGTGGCCGGTTTGTTTATCGTAGGTCTGTTTACAGTGTCGTACAGTATGTGTTTTCCGTTTATCTCATTGTTCAATGATCATGGAGATATTTGGAAGCACTTTTGATGATTCTGTCTTTATTGAGGCGAGAGAAAAGGTTTCTGTAAGTTTGTCTTCCTACAAGGTTAAACGTTGTGAGTCAGAGGTGAGTTTTGTGGAGATTATATTTTAATGTGAACTGCTTAATAGAAGAGAAAACAACATTAAGTTACTATACTATAACATACTGTGCAGTACAGTAGCATGACTAGTACTGTACCAGCAGCGTTCCCATCTCATGTTACTGTATCGTAGTATTGACGCGTTGATAGTAAAATTACTTGTCATTCGCAGAAAACTTTAGTTTATGTTTTGTGTTAGCTATGAAATATCTGTCTTGACCATATTTTCCTTACTTACTTTATTTATGTGCAGTGGTTTTGTGAACATGCCGCACTTGATACAGAGGATTCGTTGGAGAAGCAAAAAGTATTTAAATTCCGAGGGGACCTGGCCTTAAGACAAGGGAGGTACCAGGTAACAAGTAGTTATTTACTGTAACTAGCAGTCTAAGCACCTTCTACAAGATGAGCACACTGGCACTTAACTCTCCTGTTGTCCTCTGGGATAAACTGACCCATAGCACTAGCTCTTTGTGGCAGATAGAAGGCGCCAATTCTAATTCTACAGCTTACACATATATGATGTGCTCTGCTGGCACAGGAAGGTAATGTGTTTGAACCCTGAGGACAACAGGAGGGTTAAAAGGCACAACAACAAAAAAAGACATATAGAAGAAAATACACACACACCAGTGACAATAAAGAGAACCACACAATCAGATGACACTGCCTGGTGGCCCAGTACGATATTAGACAACAGGAGGGTTAAAAACGAAGACAACATGTCTACCATTTTATTACAATGCTAATATTTCCATAAAGACCAAAAGCTAAACCATCATTGATGTGTCGTCCTGTGGTGTATTTTAGAATGCCCTGGATTCATATAAAAGCTGCCTGGAATTGGTCCCTGACAACAACCTAAGTATCAGAAGAGAGGTTCTGGAAGGAATGGCCCGGAGCTACATCCACCTAGGACAGAGAGACAAAGCCTTGGACATGGCTGAATTACTGGTAAATTATAAAGCAATTGTTAAAATACCAGCCTTTTCCTCTGCAAATGACTTTATATAACAATTGTTATACATGTTGGCCAGTGCGTATTTGGGGTTCTAGTAATTCGGGTGTCTGTCTCCAACCCCCACCCCCCAGAGCAAAGAAGCCTCCAACACCTGTCATCTGACCAGCCTTCTGCTGCTAAATGTAAGCATCAACCAGAATACACACCCTCATCATCATCATCATTATCATCAGACGTGTTTAAATCTGGTGAACTGAGGCGAGCGTTTGTGCTGAACGCATTTGCTTTGAACTTGAAATTTGAAAGTTTTGTGTAAACAATCCAGATTGTAAGATTTAAACTGTCACTCTTCATCCAGTGTCCACGTGTGTTTGCTGAGAACTACCTCCTCAGACCGTTTGCTTGTGTTCTCAAACGTTCGCGGTGAACTCAAATCAAACGGCTGTTAGATCTTGATGTTTTTTTAGCAGATATGCTAAAGGATGTTCTTGTAGAAATGCACAGTAATATTTATATATCAATAGACAATGAATCCAGTGGAGATAGTGAACTCAGTGGTTTATTCATAGCAGCAGCTATAATACATGTCTTACAGATTGTTTCAATATTCATGATGTTAGCTGCTCTCATGCTGGAATGTTTCTCTCTCTCTCCTTTTCTTTCTCACTGTTCCTGACTATACTGAAACTGTTATCTGAGTCATGTGTAACGTAGCCTTGGTTAGCAGTAAAGTCTAGCTTTAGAGTTAAAAGGTAAAACTGCATGCCATGACACTTCTTAAAGTGATATAAATCATGTATAATGCCATCATTAATAATAATAATAGTAGTTTTTAGAATAGCAGATATCTAACACGGAAAACTGTTTGAATATGTTTGCAAACATTTGCCTTTAATAACTTTTATGTCTAAACAGCAAAAGTCCAAATGCTGCTCTAACATATTTTTAATTATCTGTTTTATAGGTCAGCATCCACCAACAGTTTGGAGCCATAGAATCCAAGATGGCATCCCTGGAGCAGCTGTGTTGCCTTCTGCCGTACAACCCCTGGCATTGGTACAATCTGGGTCAGACGTGCCTTGAACAGATGGAGGCTGATGCATTACATTGCCACACATGTAAGACACTGTTGGATGGATGTTGTAATATGTTATGCTGTTAAACCCTGGGGTTTTTATTTAGCCACTGGTAACCCTTTTGCGTTTTGTGTTAATAGGCTACCGATTAACTGTGATTTTCCCAATTGCATTTGTCAACAGCTCCAGGACCATGTGACACTACAACAGAGTACAACAGTAAACAGACAGAGAAAGAACAGAAGGCGGAGGAGAAAAACACACTGCATTCTAAAGCTGAAGAGCCGGGTGTAATCTGGTTGAAGACTTGCATGTGTTTCATCAGGACGCGGTACATACTCTTGAATAATGTATTTGTGTGTGTATACATTGTTCTACAGGTAAATCAAGGACTTTACTGTTTTCATGGTTCATGCATAAATCGCTATGCTGGAAGGCAAAAATATTTTAACTTCCGTTGACTTTGTATTGCGTGAAAGTACCTCCTAGTCACTTTCGTATGATAACAAAAAATTAGAACAGGCCTAAATGTTGCTGTGTGTTGGAATGCATTTCCAAACAGGTAAAGAACCCAGAACCAAGTTTTAATAAGCTGTTAAACCAAAAAAGACTCATACACCCAAATGAAATGCACTAAATTCCTGTGTACAGTATAGCGCTGTCTTTACTCTTCCTGTCTGTTGTTTCCCATCCAGACTCTTATTGAATATCCTTCAGCAGCAGCAGGCATCTTTTGTACTACAGCGCAGCAAGAGTGTCTTCCAGAGGACAGGCGATATTTTAGAAAGACTAAACCCTTCGGAGAACACACAGCAAACCATAATTGAGGTAAAGGCACATCAGTGTGTTTTAGGGTTTAGCATAATTTATTGATTTATATAAATGCATACAAATTAAATGAATGTTACTATTTCCCCCCTTAATTATTTCCTTCAGATGATGTCAGAAGACCTTATATCAGAGAAGATGAGAGAAGACAACCAGGATGGTGAGAGTCTGGCTTGTCTCAATGTGTCAATCTTCAGAGAGCGCTGGTGGAACAATATCTTGGTCACTGAGCTACTAAAGACTGATGGACCTCAATGCTAGAACAAGACAAATGCCATACCCACAGATATGATAGAATTTTTATTTAAAATGTCAACAAATGCAAATTTTTGTTGTTTCATCTGCTTTCACATAACAGGGAATCAGGCCAGATTCCACTAAAATACATAGGTCTCTCTTTTGACTTTATGATTTGTTTGTGATTTGTGATCTCAAACTGCAGCAGTAGTACAAGGCTTTATAATATCCAATCCACAAACAAATTATTCATAATATACTACAGTAACAGATGGAATTACTGTTTTCATTAACTGAAAGGTATTGGCATGTTGGCTGTTTCCAACATATCCTTTGGGCATTTTCTATCACTTCCGTCAAAACACCTGGAGTGAGATACGCTGTGGTTGAACCTGGACATTTTGTATTATTTGATTGTTATTTATACATGTGTATATATTTTATTTCTAAATAAATCTATAATTGTTTAAAACTGTTAGTCTTTGGTTCTATATTAATTGCAAAACATTAAATATGTAAGGTTTTATCAAAGAAAAGTTCTGATGCTCTCATTCATCATTACATCATACATCATTACACAATCTTAATTATTACTGATGACCTGCAATTGCCTCTATTTGCTGCTAATGTTCACATATTTCTCTGGTTTAGCCAAAGGTTACATTCGAAGTGCATATTATGTTTTAGATACTTCATTCTAATGTTTTAGTTTGTAAATAATCTACTCTTTCTAAATACAACAAAATGTATGAAAAACAATGTAGAATTTTCATACACAACTTAAACAGAATATGGTTTAGTTTTTGCTATTTATAGAAGTGACAATAGAGTCTGATGTTCACTTTTGTTGTTGACTTTTATGAAAATATTGGAGGCTTGTTCCTGATCATTCATGTATTGCTTGCGTTTGGATTTTGGGTTAATCCTGGAAATACAGCTGTGCGTCTGTTTTGAAATCTGTTGCTTCTACCAAGCAGTGGTGGTACATTATGAAATGGCCTTCTGCCAAGATGTTCTCCCAACATTTGTCCTGTCCCATAGATGTTGGAAAAGGACATCTGATGAACCACTGTTCTAATTCTCACATCATGCCTCTGAGGAATCCAATATTGTTTTGGAGGTAAAGTGTACAGGTTGAGCTTCGTGGCCTGCAGTTGCAGCACAGTTGCAGTACCTGGCAATGACAATGTGGGGTCTGCCTTAGGCTTGACCTGAAGGTTACTTCCAGCAAGTGGTGACAGAATGTATGGAGACCCCCCAGATGGCTTTAAATTAATGTGGGGCTGGGGTTGGAGATACCTCTGTAGAATCTCCCTTCTGGTTTCACAGCAGGACACCTGCGTTTTTCTGCAAACCTTTTGACTTATTTCCTGGGTGTAAGGCCATGAATCACCTGTGCTTTCCTGTGCTGCAAAATTGGAATACACTTGGAAATTAGAGCATGGGGGATGTTTGCTTTGAATGCCGGTTTCGGACTCTTTCTGCTGTCCTTGCAGCATGCTGAATCCAGCAGCATTGCCAGAAGCCTTTGACAGTCCACAGTTTCTGGCGCTTCCTTGAAGAAGTTGCTGAAAAGTAAGACCGCCCAAAGTGGTGTTTTCTCTTGTGGAAAGAGAATGATCCATAGGTTCATATGCTGCTCTGTAGGTCTGGCTTTGAGTTTGGACAAATGGTCTCATGTTTGTTTGCCTTTGTTGACTGCAAACGGGGCGAGTGCCATTCTCAACAAAAACACACTGCTCTGTTCTCATGCTAGAAATGCCACCAACGCATGCTGGGATTTTATACTTTGGATGACATTGAGTCATAGAGTCAGGTTCAGGGTTGACTTGTGTCTTACACACTGTTTGGATGGAATGGACACTTTCTCTTCTGTGTAAAGGCTGGGCAGTACTGTGGGTGCCTGCTTTACCACATTCTGGCATTATAGCTTGGGGTTTGGATGAACTAGGAACAGAATGTCGGATGTCCTTTACGTTTGCCTCCTGAGTATTTTGTGCTTGTGTGAATTTGCTTTCTTTGGTCAAAGCTGAGTTTCCTGTGGTTGGTGCTTGGCCTGGTTTAGTGCTACTGATCCCAGAAAGATCTTTCTGCACTATGTGTCTTTTTATAGGGAGTTGCTGAGGTACAGCCAGAAGATCTGAGACAGGTATGGAGCTAGCGTAAAGCCTTTGGAACTCCTGAAGGAAGGGTGTTACCGTTTTGCCCTTGAGCAAGACAGCAATGTTCCGGTGAACTTGCCAGGACAGCCAGGAGAAACTGTGGTCTCACACACCCACGCACGCACGTACGCACACACACACACACACACACACACACACACACACACACACACACACACACACACACACACACACACACACA
>JAODUG010060470.1:0-14516 GCA_027564795.1 Aphredoderus sayanus
CAGTCAGAAGACAGAACACTGAAGGCAATGTAGAAATGAGTCATGGATTGAATCACTCAATACCACAGTGATACCGTGCCTCAAGCCCTCATATAAGCCTGCATCCTTCAGTTCAGTTGCTGTGCGTACTGGAGAGAATGCTCCAGGGTCCATTAAAGAGTGTAGGGAGATTAGATGCTGAATGCTGATATGTCACCTCTCTCTCTACTGCCACTTTACTGCTGCTGCTAGCTATTCCCTCAGTAGAGGCTGGTATTAAAGTGCCACAGGCAGAGCACGGTTGAGGCTTCCCATTGGGGTTTCTGCATTTCGATTTTCATTTTATCCCCCCCATGCTGTTGTCTTCTGCTCTCCCCCCAGACCCATCCACCCAGCATTGTAGTTGCGTTAAATAAGAATACGTTTCAACAGGAAAAACAAGACGCTGAATCATTTCACAAGTAAAGCCTCAAAGGTTTAGCAGATGTGCATGCACTGACAGCCCTGTGTGTAGCTGTCCGTCAATGTTGAACGGTGACTGTTTTGTGATTTCTGCGGCACATTCTCATGTGGGAGCCAAGCACTGTCTCACTTTTACAGATAATATTTTGATATTGAGATGGCTTTCAAAAAAAGGATAGCTTTCAAGCATGCTTCTTGCCTCTATGGTTCACCGGCCAGCCCTATTGAATGACAAAAGAATGGTTAGGCTACTTCATGGCTGTAAAACACTTAATGGCTGTTTGTCACTGTTACAATATATTGGCAGTCTTTAGCCTATGCTGTATAACCCATTGAGTCTCTTCCCAGATCTTTGGTGCTGCATTTGGCCTGCAAATGTTATACAGTAATTTGTTTCTTTTCACAGCACTAGGTACGCACGATCTTGGTCTCCCCTCAAATGTTATAATGGTTTTGTTTTCAGTAGAGACAAATTCTATACAAATCGTTAGTCCTGGGGCAGAGAAACACTCTCCTCTCTTCATGTCCTTCAATTCTCTATCCTCTTTATTTCCTCTGCTCTGTCTATTAGACTGCCAAGAAATGTCTCCTGCCAAGTCCTTTCCCAGGAGAACTGGGTTATGACTGTGTGTGTATGAATGTGTATTTTGTGTACAAGGATAATGTTTCACTGAGTATGTTTGCAGGTTTTGATGGCAAATGTTAACAGTAATGTTTCTAATGGAAAATAAACATCTCTTTCAGTCGATGGTTGTAAATACCCTCTGCTCCTCTGTGGGTACCGGGATGCCAACATTGGCATGCAGTGGAATAGAAAGAATTACATTGGCATACAGCCACACACAAAGACAGAGAAAATGAGCAGTCCTAAATATTCCCTCATTGTCCCTCAGTTTTCAAAGGGACAGGGAACTGTGGATGAAATCTGGAGACCCTGTAACACAATGTACTTTTAAACACACAAATAAATGATTCATATTCAGACGAGTAAGACAAGCAGAGAACACATAATTTCTCACAACAAAGGTTTTCTGGCAATACTTTGTTGTACTGTTTATTATTAAACTTTGAACCGAGGCAGCCTCTAGTTGATAATGTTTTTCTTTATATATTTGTTTTCTCTTCTGTTTTAAGTTCTTTATTTTGTGTTCTAAAATGTCCCATCAAACATGATCTTCTTGGGTTAAATGTAGGTTAATATAATCAAGAATACAGCACATCTTACAGTTTTGATTGCTTTTTCATCTGTTACTGTATTATTCTTAAAAAAAACATAGTAGTAGTTGCATAATACCGTATATGGTGTGTTATTTTCTATTCCAAAGTTCCCAGAAACTCTACCCAACTGTGTCAAACTGTTTAAGTTTCTTATAAGCACAGACAGGTGACTTATAGATTTGTTTAGCTGTTAACTTCCTTCTCCCCATACCCACACACTAATAACACTTTGGCTGCATTAACAGTAACCTATAGCACAGATAGGATCAGCTATACGAGGGTACATGCTTCAAGAACACACTTAAAGCTGCTGGATGTAGGATTTGAGTGCAAGTGAAGTAAGCTACAATAATATTTTGTAAATCAACACAAATCCCACCCCCTCCTCCTCCTCCCCTCTCTGTCTGGGTCCCGTTGGCATGATATTGATAACCTGTTGTAGGTTTGTGCACGCATTGATGTGATTGACAGGCAATTTGATGGACAAAGATTTAATGGATAAAGGACCATGATTAGTCAGAAAGCTTTGGGTAGCTGGCACAATCTAAATTGATTTATATAGAGGATGGCTATCAACCAGAGCAGATATTCTCACAGAGCATTTTACTCACTGATAGCTCGCAGATGTCTATGACATTTCTAAAAAGAATTACGCCACATATATTACTGTAAAATCACACCTACACAGCATCTCTAACAATACAAATAGAAATTAATTCCTAACTGCACTCCAAGTTCTAACCCCTTTTGAGAGAAGAACATATAATTGAAATTGAAGGTATTTAAAATGAAGGTAGAAACAGATGTAGAAACAGTGGTATACCAAATTTAAAACAGTCAAATAAATCAATTTACAGCATATCATTTACTACAAATGGAGGCACAGAATTTCTGAAAAAGATGCACTGATTATTTCTATCCTTATACAAAACATTGATATATGTATGGATGGGCGCTGACATTTCGTTTACTAAAACATATAACGTTATTGACTATATTTTGATTAGATTAGGTAACCTTGTTATTTTTACACTGCACACAATTAAGTGCACACTTCTGTTTTCCAAGGGTATCACTATTGGTATGCAGTTCCAGTCCGGTGAACATTCCACCTAAACCATACAGAATCATGTGGTCTTCTGTTATAAACCTGTTTGACTTGCAGTGTAACTGCACCCTAAAATGTGTTTTTTGAGCTATAAACTAAATAATAGGACTGAAATGTGATGAAACACATCAATGCTGGTTAATATTGTCAAAATTCAATTTTTTATATAAAGAAATCATTTATTAGTTAAAAATGGCTTAACACCATCTGCTGTTTAAAATCAAAAGGCCAGTACTGACTTACTTTTGTATCGGTGGTACAAATGTACATCATGAAATTTAAATGCTAAATGACATGCTGGGTCAAATAATTAGGTGTGGTGGATTAAGATAATTCCTTAAAGGGACCCCTACCCTTTAACAGTAAATAGCATGCTCTCTCTCTCTGTCTTTCTGTCTCGCTTTCTCTCTCTCACACTCTCTTCTCAGTTTAGTTCACCTGCCATATATCAAATCCTCTTTCAGCCTGATAGCTTTAGATTTATTATTCTTACCCGAACATAAAGCTTCTGTATTTTTATTCCACTTTTTCTTCCTCTATCCATTAAGTTTCTAATTCTTATTTATCATCTTTTACACATATAAATCAATCGCATCCAACTCTATCGCAAAACAACATTTGTTCTATGTATGTGTTTTCAGTTAATGTCTGTTTTATAGGCACTTAATTTTTCACCATTTCATTTTCTGTCCATCCATCTTTCCATGTGAGTGGTTTGATGTTGCTTAACTTGCCTCTGTGAGCCTTATCTCTGGTGTTGGGCAGATATCCTTCCAACAATGAACAAAGAAATGATAGATGACAGTGACTACCTGCTTTGGCAGATATGACAGCTACCAGAGCAGGAGAGGTGACATATATTGAGACACATTTTTAATAATTGACAATATTTTGAGTTATGCATATAGCAGTAGCCTTAAACTTTTCATACTTGCATTTTATTTTAATTGATCTTAGACTATTCTAACTGTGATACAGTATAAGACCTAATATAACTAAGACTCGTTGAGAATGCAGAATAATTGCAATGTTAAAATGTCCCAACCACACTTAACAAGGTACATTAATACTATAAAGAACCATTTAAATTGCACCATATGTTATTTAACTGCAGGAGTTCTAGTCTAGTGAGAGTATTGTGGCAGGTGCTCTCATGGCAAATGAGGCAAGCTTCTCAACTGGCATGCTTTAAATCATATGTCCACCCACACAGGTGTTTCAAGGTGCAGTCATGTGGCTGATAGTCATGTTCTCAGGGCTGTGTGGGTGCGTACAGATCCTTCTCGACTGACATCTTCCTGACTCTCCTTCATAAACTGTTGTTGCATCTGTTCCAGCGGGAGACCTTTCATTCAGTACTTGCCAGAAATCTCTGCCCAGCCAGACCTGATAAGTTGTCTAGTACAAATCAATTCAAAACAACATTGTTGGATCTCCAGTGGTTTCAAATCCTGCCTGTTCTGATTTTATTGTATTGTGTCTCTCTTAAGCAGTATGGGCAAATGTTCCAGCCAATCACCACCTGATTCTGGAACATTTCTCTTCTAATCGAAACAATCAGTTAACCTGACATAGTCCACTTGATTACACAGCGGCATAGCACTTTCAAGGGTTTTTTAATGATTCAATCACCAAAGAACAGTACAGTATGCTGTGTTACACCCAGCCTAAGCTGCACAAGGCTAGGATGTAGAAGAACCAAGAAGTCATGTGAATAAAGATTTGACACTGCCTATGAAGGCAAAGTAAATTAAAGCATAACATTAGGTTTGGGGTTAGCAGCAAATGTAGATGTTTATTGCCCAGGCACATATGGTAACCAATACCCAGACTACTCAATGTGTTTGTACCTTTAACTGTAATGATGATGGCATTATGTACAAACAAACTGTTAACCCATTCTGTCTCTGCAGCTATGTTTACAGAAGTGCCTCGTGATATGACTGCCCAGAGAGGGCAGGATGTGGAGATGGCATGCTCCTTCAGGGGGGCGGGAACACCCTCGTATTGCCTGGAAATCCAGTGGTGGTACATCAGAAACCACCGCGAATGGACAGAAAACCAGCCTTGGATAACAAATGAGGTGGGAGATTTATGTAAATATGCACACTGTATGTTTGTAGTCAGCTAACATTTTTCAATATGAGTTTAAGGTTATGCTGGAATATTTGCTTTTAATAAATGTTACAAAACAATCAAAACCTACAAGCAGTGATCACACAGCTGATGCCAATCTGTTGTTGTTCAAAATAAATTAAACCCAGAAGTTTAATTTTGATAAAAAGGATTATCGTAACATTTTTGATTGTGTTTTATAAGGCTGTTTGGTCCATCGGCCAGTAAATTTGTGTTGATTTTCTTTTCTTTATGTTTTCTCAGAAGCTTTGTCTTCTTTACAATTAACCCTCCTGTTGTCCTTATTATATCTTATTTTGTCACCAGATGGCACCACCTGATGTCTAATTGTGTAGATCTCTATTGTCAGTGCTGTGTGTATTTATTTATTAATTAATTAATGATTTATTTATGTATTTGTTTGTTTTATTGTGCCTTGTAACCTTCCTGTTGTCCTCGGGTTTCAAACACACACCTTGTTGTGTCAGCAGTGCATATAATATGTCTGTGTAAGCTGTATAATTAGAATTGGCGCCTTCTATCTGCCACAAAGAGGTAGTGCGTTGGGTCAGTTTGACACGGAGGACAACAGGAGGGTTAAGTATATTGCTAATTCACATTATACATGTACTGCTTGTTGAATACAAAGTCACTATATGAAGATGTTTCATAACAAAAATATCCAACAGATATTTAATATAAGATAAAATATCCTAAGACCAAGACCGTTATTCCGATTGCTTGTTTAAGTCACACTTCATTCAGAGACATAAACTGCACATAATTATGGTATTACCAATTGTCAAATTAGAGAAAGACTATTAATAAAACATATACTAAAGCTACTTTTTTATCAGGTGGATGCTGAGGAAGAGATGCCAAAGGATGCAACTAAGATAAGTGTAAGTTAGTAAATTAATTAAGGAAAGTGATGGTGTGTTTCACAATCAGGTTTTATGACACCAATTATAAACAACTTAACAATTAGACTTAATTCGATCCCTTTCTCTGCATTTCCTGTCTACCCAGCTGCATTCAAAGATACAAATTCAGTTTGCCACGGCCTGTACTACAGCGAATATGAATTTTAATATAAAAATCACATTATCCATTCCTATCCATACACGATAGGTTCACAGAAGCAGTTTCAGAGCACGCCTCATCAAAGCAAGTGGGTGGTTAAGTGCCTTGCTCAAGGGGGCACAGCTGTAGTGCTGCCTATATACAGCTTGCCGCGCGTGCTTCTGCATTTTGTGACTGCATCACCTGGTCTCAACAGTAAACACAGTGTACTGTAGGCAGCAGGCTCCCAGCAGGGAGAAAGCTGAGAAGTCAGCATAGCTTTTTATAGCTTCTCTTGCAACTATAGGGAAACTTGTGGTTGCCGTGCTTTGCAAGGGAAGGCAAGTCATTTTGAAGGAGGGTATGGTGCATATCTAAACATATTAAGATCCTTTCCAATGGTGTGCTTACACTTGATACGCAAGATACATGTAGCATAAAATGCTGAATGCAGGCTCGGCGGCAATTTCTAATTTACACACCTGTGATCTGTAATTCTCAAATTAACTTAAAATGTATGCCACCTGAACGTGGAATGTCCCAGGATAGAGGAATCCCAGTTATAACAATAGATATAACTGGTGGCATTAGAACGTGTCTTCCTTTCCAAAATGATGATTCCAGACTCAAATGCTACAGAACATTTCCTGGAAGACTATAGTGACTTAGCCATTGATCATCATGCACAAAAATGTATAACTCAGTAACAGCCATGGTTACTTTTTCTATTTTTAAGTTTGACACATTATTTATAGAACATCGCACCCTACTTTTAGCCAAAACACCTTGCATTCAGGCAATTCATTCCTCACACCTTTTTAACTCATCATTCCTATCAACTTGTTCATCAAGCTATATGCAAAGATCACCACAGACACTACCAGAGGATCACCAGTATTTCAGTTTGTTACCCAGAGAATGTGTCTCCTTCCCTCACCTGAGTGGCTTGCTCTCCTCTACCCCTCCCCTACAGAGCACATAATGGCTTACGCCGTTCTCTACTCATCCCCCAGTAGTGGTTCTCCCTCAACCCTGGAGACCCACTGTCCTGCATGTTTTAGATGTCCTCCTGCTCCAACACACCTGATTCAAATGAATTGGTCATTATCAGGCTTCTGCAGATCATTTGAATCAGGTGTGTTTCCAGGACCAGGGTTTAGGACCACTACTTACAGCCACCTGCACTTTTTGTGCTTACAAAAATAAAAGAGAGCTGTTTCAAACAATTGTTTCATACAATATCAAACAACGGCGCGTTCACAACTACACAGTACAGTGTATAGTTTTATATTTTTTAACTGATGAAACTACTCTACTTGAATAAATAACCCACAATTATCCTCTCTGTGTCTCTGTCCAGGTGGTGAAGGTTGTAGGTAGCAACATCTCTCATAAGCTCCGCCTCTCTGCCGTAAAACTGTCTGACGAGGGCATCTACGAATGTCGAGTATTTGACTTCAGTGACGGCGCGGGCGCCCGGCACCACCGCGCCAGGGCCTACCTGCAGGTGGTGCCAGAGGGCCAGGCCGGCAACAGTAACCGCGACATCCCGGCTTTTTATCACAGCAACAGGGGGGGTGACCCTGACGTTGTGCTCGACAGCACCAAGCAAGGAGTTAGCAGGGTGGGTCTGGGTAACAGGGGCGACATGAAAGGGCACGGCTACCACCATAATCGTGCGCACCATCAGGAGCGAGGCAAACAGCCTTTGTCCCCGGCCCAGCATGACCACAGCCAGCAGCACAAGGCTGGCAGGGAGCCCAGGAAAGTCATAGGCAGCCACGGTCCCAAAGACTGCTCCACCGAGCCAAGCTGTGTGCTCTAGATGCGGGGTGATTGATGCAACATTTACGCATTCGCTAACATTGGCTAACTCGTGATGGACGCAACATGAAATGCTACATGGGGTAGGTCAGCGCACAAGTCATGTAACACAGCATTGCCTGACATTTACAGCTGTGTGTAAGCATAGGACTGTAGATTCACTGGAGTCGTGCTTACATGACCTGTGCTGGACATGTAGCTGTTCATGGTGATGGTTTTGGGTTAGTCTGCACACAGCTTGGGCTCAGGGGCTTAACCTGGAGACCTATTAGACAGCCGAATGGACTTCATTTTTATGGTAAGTCTGTTCTGTCCCATGCCTGTTAACCAACACGGTGTCACTTTGACTCATAACTTTTCCACTGCCTTATATCTTGTCACGTGGTACACTCACCAAGCCTATGATTTGGATGGCCTTCATCTGTATGTGACTCCTTGTGAATCTGTAAAGTTCATGTTTTATTCACGTCACTGACATTTTGTAAATTCCATTCATGGACTGAAACATGGGTCAATATGTATTTACTCCCAAATGATTTCAACTTGTTTGAAAATGTTTTGCTTTACAATACACAAAACCCAGCTGTTTATCATCTCCCCTGCTCTGATCCTTTAAAATTCTCAATATAAATATAAAATACATCCCATAAAAATGTGTAATAACTCAACAATATTGGATTGTTACAATGGCCTTCATTGTAGTTTGCAGAAACCTGTTTACATTTTCTTCACAAAGGATCGTCACAGTTGGAAGAGATGGTAAAATATGGGTGAGGGTCTAAATTGACCAGAATTCCCCTTTTACAGCTTCTCTAGAATAGTACAATTCTAGTACAACAGAGATGTAGATAATAGTTTGTTGGCAGAAGCTGGTTTGCACAATGAACAATCCAAAATGTGTATTTTTAAGATTGAATTGCAGAATGAATTCCTGTTTTATTCTCATCTTGTAAAGTGCTTTGTAACATTTGTATAGAGTATGTGCTTAATATATAAATTATAGTTTACGTACAGTACTTAAACGGATGCTCTATTCCGGTCCTGTTCAGTCACAGATTTTTAATCCTGTAAAGATTACTGTATATAAAGAAGTATAGCAAGTGCATGTTGAACAACGGTTTACGTTTTTCAATCACACACAACTTAAATCTTGTTCCTTTTATTTAATTTACTGCTTTGTTCTTGTCGTGGACTATTTATATGTCTCTGTAAACTGTAATGCCACATCTCAATGTGCATTTTTCTTCTTTATATTTTGCTTTTAGAAAGTACTGTATAGACAAATGACAGACATATCACCCCAATAAAAGTGGTATGGGGTATTTCACTATTAGATAATAGTTTACAACTACAGGCCTGCCCCCAAATGTACAAAACTCTCCATATGTTATTTACATTTATTTTGACCTGGTGTGTTTATAGCACCTAAACCAAATTACTTTGTGGAGTATAATCAACATACTGAATGATTATCTCTGCTTTGTTGCTTGCATGATGGACTAGAATTCTTCAGTGGATTGGAAACAATACGGTATGAATAACCTTGGTTTATTTTGGGCAAAACAGGCCATATCAATCTACTGTCTATTTACGGTTTCTCCTGTATAATTCATTCACCCAGCTCCTGCAGCTATAAGCCGTTCCAGTTGAGTGAGGGTGTGAATGTATCAAACAGTAAGAACTGTTTCTCAGTCCTCAACTATGTTTTGTAAAGAATTCACAGTGAAAGATAAAACACTGTACATTTGTTCTATAAGTGTGGTTTGACAGTATGTATACCTTTATCAAAATAAAGTCAATTGTATATGAAACAAAACTATCCTAAATCATTTTCCATGCAGTCGGATCTTCTTTATTTAGCAATACAGAATGATACACCTGACTTACAATGAAATTAAATTTCAAATTACAGAGTGGAGGCAGCGTCCTAAGTGAACTTGTCAAGCTAATTTGACATCAAAAGATTACATGGTGTTCATATTCTGCTTTTAATGGATCTGTCACTACTGTGTTTCAGTCTAGCGCTGAGCTATATCTGTGCACAGAGAAATAATGTGGGGTAGTTACCTGTGTGTAGTATTTGCTGCCAAAGTCCTGATTCCTGCTGGTGTGTAATGGTGCCATTATCAGCACTGGCAGCAGGATACATTGCTAGCAACAGCACAGGGTGAGATAAAGAGACACGGCCCTGAGTAGTATTGCACCAGGTCAGCTAAAACATGTTTCTTTAAGCTGGAAAGCTCAAAGATTATATATGAGTGAACAGAAAAATCTGATGTGATATTCTCCTTCCCTCTAAAACAGGGCAGTTACATTATCATTTGCATATAAAAATACTAAATAATATAAATGTGCATTTAAAATGGTCAGTATGTGGTGTTAGGGCTCCTTTTCCAGCTAAACTATTTTGTAGTCCATTGCTAGACATCATCCTTCTTGTCACTTTTGATAAAACACATCTGATAAATGATTCATTATAAATAACATTATACCTTGTATACTAAGTGATTTTAGGGAAATTTAAATCATGAATCATGCAATAGCAGGTATTCTCGTCTCGCTTAAGTGACTGTCACTGACTGGTACTGTATTTATCTTGATAAAAAATATTAGCATACTTAAATGTCATTGGAATAAAACAGTATTTGACACAGCTTTCATGGAAAACCATATCACACTTTTAACATGGAACATTCTTTCTTCACCACAATAACGCCACTTAGTCCACAAATGTTCTATTAAAGGTTCCTATAAGTGGAGAGGAAGTTGTAGCAGAGATAATATGTAAATATGTTCTGCTCTGACAGGGTCTGGTATAGAGTTCATTCACTGGAAGTCGCTTTGGATAAAAAAAGCGTCAGCAAAATTATGTAAATGTAATTTAATCTGATTGGTCTGTTACAGAGTGCCAGACTCGCCACTAGGAGTTCCATCAGTCCTGTATACAAGTAATTAAGCCTTCACCATATTTCATAATGGATTGTGATTTGGCAAGTCAATCTCCTTCAGTAGCTTGGCAATGTTGTCTGTGAACTCGTCCCTCGGTCGACCAATCCCATTCAAGCGTACAGGTTGGAGGTCAGGGTGGGGCGGGTCATAGGAGAAGGGGCAGTGCAGCTCACTGAGTGTAAACCAGAAGGCATCTGGATCCACCTGGATTAAGTGTCGGAAAACACTGTGACAGGGAAAAGAGAGGGGAATTTGAAGAAGAATGATTTCTTGTGGGTTAAGGATTCATGCTGTGTCTTCAGCTTGTCAGAGGGTTTCAATTGTCCTTGTTAAGCATCGGCATAATTATGATCTCATTATAATTGTACAATGCGTGAAGGTATATAATATTCCAGATGAAAGCCTTACCTTAGACAACCCTCTTGCAGTTTGGTGGGTTGCTTACAACTCAGGTATGGCAGACAGGCCTCACAAACTGCATCCAGGTCAGCTTCACCTGAAGAAATACATAAAATACACAGGTAAGCTTGAGACAAGATGTGCCAATACTCTTTTTATCTCTTTATTAACATAGATTTGCTATTTGGCTATGTATTTTCCCTCTCACATATACAGTATTTATGTTGTGTGTTGAAAATAAATTAGCCCAATAAATGTGTTTAAACATGTAACTCTTATTTCCCTACATTTCACTAAGCAAATAAATGCAAATGATGAAAATATGACTGTCATATAAACTTTTTTTTTGCTGTGGACTAAGTGGTGTTATTGTGGTGAAGAAAGAATGTTCCAAGTTAAAAGTGTGATATGGTTTTCCATGAAAGCTGTGTCAAATACTGTTTTATTCCAATGACATTTAAGTATGCTAATATTTTTTATCAAGATAAATACAGTACCAGTCAGTGACAGTCACTTAAGCGAGACGAGAATACCTGCTTTTGCATGATTCATGATTTAAATTTCCCTAAAATCACTTAGTATACAAGGTATAATTTTATTTATAATGAATCATTTATCACATGTGTTTTATCATAAGCGAAAAGAAGGATGATGTCTAGCAATGAATGTAAACTAATACAATTTCCCATTATGTTGCCCAATTTAAAAATGCATAAAAAGACTGTAACTTGAAATGCATTTCAACAACTGAGAAAAACTGAAGACGAAACAACTGGTTCAAACTGTGGCCTGCCCCACCCCCAGACAAGGCTTTTATGCTTTCTAAAAGCCATTTCAACCCTCATAGAATGTGATGACATCTCTCATGGCAGTCTACTGAAGACAGGGGAGCAGAATTAATTCTGACATCTAGTGGCCAAAATAGGCAATGATTTTTCTATTTGTATAAGTAACTAAATTCGAACTCAAATCAAATGCATGACATTTCCAAATCCATGACAGAACGCTCCGTCAGATGCTCCGCCCCACACATTAGAAACGCATTGCTAAAGCTAGGATATTGTTGTTGTGTACCTGATTCCTTTTTCAGCATGCACAGAGAACAGTAAGCTAGCGGACTGCCAGGAGATATTTGGTGAATATGACACAACGTGTATTTGCTTACAATCACTTACTATACCTTTAAGAGAAAGTTTACCTTAAACATTGGTGTGTGGAACATTCTAGTTGTTCAATATCCATGAGCATGCTCCCAAAGGTTTAGGTGGTTGTACATACACAAGTGTTGTTGTACATACAGTATGTATGTATGTGTGTGTGTGTGTGCGAGTGAGGGTTACCCAAGTGGAGCTTCAGGCAGAGCAACCCCAGCCCCTGCAGGACAGCCAGCTGCAGCTTGTAAGCCAGGGTGTGTGTGTAGACAGGCCCGGCCCTGGCACTGGCTGCAGCCTGCCTGCTCAGGGACGAGGTCAGCTTGGGGAGCACCTCCTGAGACACCCTCCGCCTCAGGAAGTCACCGCAGCTCTCCCCCAGGGTGCACAGCATCTAACAGGGGTATGCAGGTACATTCATTCTGTCACTGTCACATTGTTTCAGTGTGAACTCAGTTTGAGCCAGATGGTTTTGTTACCTTGGAAACCTTTTGAAAAAGGGCTACTTTCAAAAGGATGGTGATTGGATAAATCATCTGTCTATCACGGGCTAATGTCACACCTAAACCACGCCCTTAGCTATCAGTAGTTACAATTGGACACTGATGGCTCCACAAGCGTGTAAACTGAAGTCTGACTCGCGATATCGTAAATTCAGTTGCCTCGCAAGATAAATAGATTTCTGGATGGGATTAAACATAAGCTTCCAAGAAACATGATGATACTTGATAGCACATACATGGTATTACATGACAGTCCCCTATATTTCTGTAAAACAAGGTCAAGTGACTGGATACACACCCTAAAAGCTCGGAGGACTGCTAAGGGGTCGTCAGAGGTCAGCCTCTGTAGAAGGGCTGGCCAGCAGCGGTGAACCATTGGCAGCAGTTCATTTTCCCTGTCACTCAAAACACAAACACACAACTCCAACACATCCAGCACCTAAAGGGAAATAACATATAAATAAGTAAAAGCAGCCCAGCAACAATACAAAGTAATGTATTACACAGAGATAAGCATCCATGCAGAACACATACAAACAAGCACACTAGTGTTTTTCAAGTTTGTACATACAATGCCTTTTCTCCAAACACTTTTTCAATTATGATGCAAGATGTATCAAAACATCTCTGAATTAACCAACCTTTCTGTGCTGACATATTGCTATTTGGAATTCAAGAATTCTTGCAGTCCCTTTGCACACATGCCACACATTCTGAATCTGAGGGCTAAGCATAACCATGCAGAAAACACACACACACACACACGCACACACACACACACACACACACACACACACACACGCACACACAATAACCTTGAGGCGGAGCCGCAAGCTGGGGTCAGACAGAAGATGTATGCAGCGCTCCATAACATCTTTAGTGATGCTTATGTGGGCAGGGACCTCTGCATTCAAATCAGGACCCTCCTCCTCCTCCTCCTCCACCGGAGGAGACACCACTGGAATGACAACAAGCTGTTGGATGGAGGCTGGGATGTAGCACACGTAGCCTGCATGACCTTTAACGCCCCCAGAGACTGTGCTTACCTGGGTCGTCTGTGTCATCCTCCTCAGCCCCGATGCCCTCAGCCAGCTCCTTCTGCCTGCGGTAGTCTAGCAGGAACTGGCGAATGTTGAGGATCTCCTGCTCAGTGTTGGACTTGGTAGGCTTGCCAGGTTTAGTGGGGCTGTTGTGACAGGTGGGGAACCACCTGGCTACAAATATAAGGTTAGAAGTTATGGTTACTACAATAGTACAGTACAGTTATATTGTGCTCACAGCCGAAATTGGGATTTATGGAGGTGGGGGAATAACTGGCTTCCACCCTAGGCAATGCTTGCTGGAAAAAAGCCCAACAACATTTGTATATCATTGAAAGAAATGATTAGTATTCTACTGCTTTTTATACATTATATGTTTTGTTGATGTTGAGCTAGGTAAAAAGATACACTAAGAGGTTTCCCCCATGGACTGTATACAGATCTACAGTATATATACAGCACAGTCAATGCTAGCTATATCAGTAAACATGGAGACCCACTGTATGTGACAGTAAAATAGCTCATATATCGATTTGAATATCTCTTGTTAATTTACTTATTCATTTTTATTAAACATATATTAATATTAATAATAATAGTAATATAATTTTAGTAATATTTATTTATCTAATAATTTAACCCTTGTAATGTACTCCGGGTCAGAATGACCCAAATCACTAGCTCTTGTGGCAGATAGAAGGCGCTA
>JAODUG010060481.1:0-16205 GCA_027564795.1 Aphredoderus sayanus
CCCCCCCCCCCCCCCCCCCCCCCCCCCCCCCCCCCCCCCCCCCCCCCCCCCCCCCCCCCCCGCTAAATATAGAGCAGCTTTAGAGCGGTGATGATGTCACATGCCAGAGAGAGGGAAAAGAAGCAAACTGCAGGATTGTAAGACCCGAGCAGTCACTGGCAGACCTATAGTTAGCTGTGGCCTGGCTTTTATAATTGACCGCCCTGCAGACGCGCAGCAAACGGCTGTTTTTCTTCCTAGGTTGTTTTTGCTGTATAAATATTCAAAGATGGGAAGACAAACAGTTTGTTGGTACCAGCTGATGGCTGATGTAAGCTGATTTGAGAAATGATACACATTTTACTATTAGTGCTATTTTAGACATCATTCTGTATTTCAAAGTAATACAAAATATATTTATTTTGCTGTGAACAGATCTGATATAAACCAGGCTATAGATGTTCCACAGCAGAGAGATCTCACCTCCCAGCCTATCCAGCCAGGGATAGCTGTGAAAGCTGATGTGATAGGTGTTAGACTAGTACAACGTTGTACAGACACACACACTATAGACGTAGCCTACTACTTCCTTGTATGTGTGTGATTTAGCTGAGAGGGGTGTGGCTGTAATCTAAGTAAAGGCTTGCTCCTTTTTGTTTTTTAATATCGCCGATGTGCCCGCAGCCCAGCGAGCTTTGTCTCCTGTATATCGTTAAGACTGTTGGGTTCTTAATTACAGCAGACTTGTTAGGCGGATCAGAGTCCTCTTACATCATCTGCGACGACAGGACCTGCATAGGCTCTTAGCTAACTAACACGTGTATGGAATATCTCCTGTAAGCCTACTGATAAGTGCTATTCAGGTGATGGAGGTAAAGTAGTAGTCTGAATGATGCCCAAATGTGTGTAACATGCTCTCAGTACTGGAAGGTTAGCTTTTAGAAGAGTGCAGTCATCAAGGGTGCAGTTCAGCAGACTGATAGGAAGATGAACAAGCATATGACAGCTGGCTTATGTAGCACTGGGTTGGACTATGCACCAGACCCTTTGTCTTGGTAAATAAACTGGCTGTAAATGTATAAAGCTGTTCCTGTTTATGACCATCTCTAAATAAAACAGAGGAGTGCCTCATAACATCTCTTTCTTTGCGAACCCCCCTCCCTCCCTCCCCTTCTGTTGCAATTGTAGTCCTTGTTGCCACTTACCTAGCAACGTACATAAAACACAGGAGCACTTTTCCAACAAAAGGCAAGAGCTTGGACCTGCATGTGGCCAAATGACTTCTTGAGACACTGGAACATAAACATTACTTATTTCAGGACCCACACAGGGTAGCATGGATGTAATCACCATTTGCTGGAAATATAACCCATGACTGTTTATTTATTTTTTCTTCTCACCTTTTTTGGGACATAACAGGACCCGCATGTCCTGTTATGTGACTTACTTGGCTGTATGTTACTAGGCAACATGCTGTATAATTCTCAAGTCATAATCTTTGATTCACAAGTAAAGTAGGCACAATAGGAAGCAGGATCATGTATTGTTTAACTTGCTTTGTATTTCCTCTAACAGTCCCACACAGGCCTTTATTATCTATTATTGTCTAGTTTGGGTTGGGTCATGATTGAAATAGTTAAGACTTGCTCTGTTTGTTTCTTTGCCCTTGCAAGAGTGTTATTTGTATGTTGTTGTTTATCATCATGTTTATTTGAAGCAAAGCTTTTATTTTTTTATTAGAAATTATTTGTCATGTTTTGTCTGTTTTCCCATGTTAAATGCAGTTACCATGCAGATATGTCTCGTCAGTAATTTTACTAGCTTTCTTACAAACTTTGTTGGGCTTTCTTACAAACTGCTTTTTATAGAGATGTTTTTCTGCAGTAAAGAAGCGTCTTAAAGCTAGCCTATGATCTGTTTCCTACTATTTGATCATTTCTAATGAAGATGTTTTTTCAGCCATACCATAGGGAGGATATTCGTAATTACTTCTCATTCTCAGAATAACAGTGGCATTTTATATAACACTATAACGTTGCTAATCGTTTAAGTAAGCTCTTTTGAACCGGTGCTGTCTTGTTCTCACTCTCACTGTAAGCCTGGTACATGGTGAAAGAGAGAAGCGCAGAGCGGAGTTGTTTTGAAGCAGAGACAGGCTGGTTGTTTTTAAACACAAGTTAGAGGGGGTGGGGCTGGACACAGAAAGAAGAGCCAGTGCAGAGAGAATAAGGTAGGCAGGAGAGCGGGCCAGCGATGACGGCAGTAGGGGAAGTGTGTAGACTAGCTCTCTCTCTTGCTCGCAAGCTGGAATGAAAAGCCTTTGTGTGCTTAATAAGAGCGCTGGCACCGATCCAGGGCTCTCTGGCTAGTGTGGGATTAGTCTGAACAATCAGGACCGCAGGATCAAAACAAGGAGGCAGGAACGCTAGGGTCATTCTGCTTGCTAGGATACCATCTGCCCTGCCTGCCTGCCGCAGTCAGGGGGAGGGGAGAGAGAGCATTGGGGGGAGGGGCAGGCCAGAGCTCCAGCAAAGCAGGCTCCACAGGCAATAACAATGTGGAGGAAGAAGCACTAGGCATATTTGTATGCTGCTATGCTCTGTGCTCTGCCTATACCACATATATTAGTGTTCCAGTATCATCGACTGTCATTTCCCCAGACACAGTTTTTTACCATATATTAAATTGGATCCATTTCACAACTTGCCAGTTATATGGGGAACAAAAGGTCTGAGCATATTTGTCATTTGTTTTCCAATTTTCTTATTTTCTTCACCTTTATTAAAATATATGCTAATATATGCTCCATACTTTGAGAGAGGCCAAACTCATTGCCAGATACTATTAACAATATTATTGACTGGAAAATTCCTTTGTTGGGGTTTTATGAGTTTGAATAAACTGACACAAACGTACCTAAACTAGATCACCTCTGGCAGTATTGAGCTTTACTGTATCATGGGCTGTATTGTTTTTGTTTAATTGGCTTACCCACACATGAATGTACACACAATGATTTTACGTGCTGTACCCGCTCTCTGAGTATACACCCACGCTAACTCTTAAGAAACTGTACAACTCAAAGCTCTTGTTTTTCTTGTTTTGTATTGCCGCACCGAACAGCTAAGAATGTGGCCTTGACGACTGGATATGTGAGAGACCTTTCTGCCTTTCTCCCAGGCTCACTTGCTCTGCCTTCATTCCTCCTCTCCCTCTGCTAACATTCTGGCTTTGGTTCAGCAAGTATTGGGAAATGGATGTCTTTAGGGAGTTCATGCAAAAGTAGTCCATGCACAGGAAATTGGAGTTCACCCATAGCGAATGGGAGGGTCACGTCGTAATAGTTGTGTAGGAAAGCGCCATTTCGGAACAGTTCTCCTGGAGATGATTGAGCAGAAGCAGAGCAAGTAACATAAAAAACATTGGACAGGGAGAGGTGTTTGTGTGCGCTCTGGTGGGATATTCCTTGAGACGGTCTCCGCGCCTCGCTTAGCCCATGTGCTCTGGTTCAGCATTTGAAATGGCCAATATCGCACTGCAGCAAAATAATCATCTTCGTGCAATGTGTAATACAGCACACCTTAAAGTCCCCATTTCCCATCTCTCCATCTCTCTCTCTCTCTCTTTTTCCCTGGCACGCACAAACAGAGCCCTGCTTGGAGCACACGGGGTTGCAGGAGGAGAGGGCCCTGAATTCAATGGCGAGCTGTGCTCGGCCAAAACACAGCAGCAGCGGCAGCAACTGTCTGGTAGCCTCCGCGTGAACCCGGAAATCACACGCCTCATAGGCTGCACCCACAGTGTTTTCACCGCTCATTCTCTTAGCCTACATCTCAGTAGCACATCTCCCTGTGTAGGTGTGTGGGGTGTATATGTGCGAGCACGTACGCTTGTGTGTGTGGTGTACATTATGTACATGCCTGTGACCACGGCGATTGAGAGAGGGTGGAGATTGTATGTGGACAGCCATGGAGAGAATTGGATTAAGAGCAGGATGGTTTATCCCTGTGGGGGCATGCCAGCATAAGCGGAGCAGCAGCAACAACAACATTCGATGACAGCAGCACTGGAATGAGCATTGTCATGGCAGCATTAGAAAGGCTAATGCCAATGGTGGCGTGACACCGTACCTCTCATAAGCTGCTAGTGCCTGTGATACCTGCGCCGAAGCCACGGCAGATAGATGGAGGCTGTGGGTCGGACGCTGAACAGCAAGGGGTGGGGGAGGGGTGTGGTGGGTGGCTGATGTAATGTGTAACAATATCTCTGTGTGTGTGTGTGTGTGTCCATTAGCACTATGGCCCAGCCTGCTGGCTCCCTCATCAATAATTCACAGAGCCTTTTAGTGTGTCTCCCCACCTCCTTCTCCTCCTGCTTACATCCCCACCCCACCCCCTGCTACTGTCCTCTCTCTCTCCTCTAACCTTAGCCCCGAAACACCCAGCCCTTCCCCCACTACACACGCAGCAAACAGTCCCCCTACCCCACCCCCCACCGACATCTTCCCTCAGTGCTGCCCGACACTACTCCCTCACAGACAATTCAGCATCAAGGGTGTTGCTGTGGATTGGAGGATGTGAATGGCAGGCCCTCCAATCAGCTGCTAATTGCCCAATCTCTTCCTGATTAGATATAATAGGCCCGCATCACAAAATAACACCCTATGCACGCACGTGTGTGTGTGTGTGTGTGCGTGCGTGCGCGTGTCTCAGTCATACTCTTGTGGCCGACTATCCTGCAGCTCCTTGGCAACGCTCCTACGGCCAAATATAATGGCGCTGCAGCTCCAGACAGACAAGAGACAGACCTAGAATAAAATGCCTGTCCTCTTCCCTCGTCTGATTTTCAGAAGCACGAGTCTCTGGTGTGGTGGATCTGTGGTCGCAGGGCTCGGAGCCTCGCACGCCCGTAGCGTTTTGATCGCTTTTAATTTGTAGTAGATGAAGTGTGTGCTACACATGCAGTCTCGACCAGTCACACCATAATATACCTCAAATAGACATAAGAGAGAGCGTCACCGGTTAAATAAAAAAACGAGGAAGATGCGTACACGTGATTGTTGTTGAACTAGATACCTTTTAGTTTTCTTGGTTCATGTTACCGGAGAGTTTTTGTGTTGGCCTAGAGGCTCTTTATTTAATGATCAGTAGGCTATTTACCACTGTCTGTTACCAGCACTAGTAGTTAGTTGCCTAATGACAGCAAGCCACCCCAGGGCTTACAGTTTGTCTGGTGGCACGCTGTTAATGTGACTATCCTCACCGTTTCTGACTGAGAAACTGTGTTGGTCTGTCTCCAAAGGTTTTATTCCAGCCTCATCCTATTTAGCTAGAACACATTGCTCACAGAACATTACTGAAACGCTAGTGTCCCTGGGGGAGGGGGAAATTATATAATTTTGTCATTTAGCAGATTTGCTGGATCTGTGCTAAGCTTACGACGTCTTATTCTGTCCCATTTCCCGTCCGACAGCACTTACATCTTGATTCCTCGCTCCTCTGTTCTCTCCCTGTTGTTGTTGTTGCTGCTTCTCCATTCTCTCCCATAATGGCTGCTCAGACTCGGCAGTGTGAAAACAGCTCCATTGTATTGGAAAATCTGTGGGAGGAACTGAGGAGGAGAGGGGGTGAGGCAGTGTGGGTGATTAGGAAACCAGATCCACGTCTGTGCTTCAAAGGCAACCGGATCCCTCCGCAGTGGCTATTGATCAGCCCGGAATGTTGCAGGCTTTCTTAGTATTAGAGCCCCCAGATGGATTTACCTTAGACCATTCCCTGTTGGAAATGCTCACAGCGCTCGTACGTGCATGCAGCGGTGCACACAGGCCTCCGAGGCGTCGGTAGCAGCCCGGCTCGGCTCTCTTCTGACGGCTCGACGCGTGAGCAGACGAGTGGTCTGCTCGCCAGGTGCTCTGACCCACCACAGAGACACAGGCTTGTGTGTCTGGATTAGTCTGGATTCCTTTTGCGCAGCAATGTCTAGATGTGGACCTGGGCAGTGCGTGTTGGCAGGGCTGTAGGGCCCTCACAGTAGCAACCCCTTTTTTTTCTTTTTTTCTATTTAATGCCCTCTCTGTGCTAATGTTATTTACCGCTTCTCGCATTTCCAAGGCCCCCTCCCCCCCCCCTCACCCTACCCTCTTCACCCCCTCACAAGCGCTGCATGCAGAGCAGAACCAAGTAAACACTTTGATATGCGGAAGCACTCTCGCATACCTTTTTACTTCTCTCTCGCTCTCTTTTGCACTCTCTCCCCCCCCTCTCTCTCTCTTGCTCTTTTTCTCTCTCGCTTTCTCGAACTCGGTGCTCTGTTTCCCGAGCTCTCTGTCTTCCACACGCTGCCTATGTAGGTCACCATGACTCACTCCTTTACGCTTCACAAGCCCACGGTTCCCGGCTCGCTCTCTCGCCCGCTCGCTCTGTCTTGCAACCTCTCACGTTTAGCCTTTCGTAAAAGCAGGAATGCGCCCGACAATGCGTTCATGCGGGAGCCTTTGAGACGACCATTTTGTGTTAAACGTTCTCCTCTCACTCCCCATTTATTTGTTCTGTCTTGTGTAATGTCATCCCGTGCTTTGTAGGCTGTTACAGATGCATCGCTGTGTATTTCCTGGTGGGTACTCATTTATATATTAAATGTACACTGTACTATTAATGCCTGACAAAAAGGAGCAACATGCTGTAACTAGATCCCATTCCCTGTCTTATACTATTTGATGTTTTTTTCTTTTGACTTTTTGTTTTGTTTCTTGGTGTCAGCAAAAATTCTGATCCATTAACTTCTTAAGTGGCCAATGTGATTTCTATGGCTTCCTTGACATAGGCATGAACTGAGGCTAAATGTAGCTTAGTTGTCTTACTAGTTGTTTGTAAACATTAACTAGTAACTTCCTGATAGTTTTAGACTGTAATCTAATAGAGCCTGGGAAGTGAACACATCATGAAACCTTAACCGCGTGGAACACAGGTCCAGGATGTCCGCGCTCACGGTAAATATTGACTGACCAAGGATAGAGGATCAAAAACGTTAATCAGGACACCTGTAATAATGCCACAACCAACACATTCAACTCCTGTTTTTGTGGTCCCAATGCTGCGTTCACTCTGACTGGGACAGTGAATCAATCAACAGCAAAGATTTAGCATTGCATCAGAAACAAAATGCTTTGGTATGTTGCCATAAATGTGGTTAGGCTACTTCTTCAGATTTTGCTGTCAGGGTAACAATTGAATATTGTTTTGTCTAGTCGTTTTCTTCTTTTGTTTTTCTGGAGCCCAGGCCTTTTGCGTGACTGGCCTAACAACCTCATAGGCTCAAATCCAGGCCACTGCGCATCTGGTAGTGGTGTCGGCTTTCTACATTAACATTGACTAACCCTGTTAGCGAACTATGCATGTGTTTTGTGTGTCAAATCAGTCAGTGTTTATACAATATTATTTTGTGCACTTGGCTCTTGTCAGGCATCAACAAGACACACAAAGTGTGTGTGTGTGTTGTGCTTGTGAAGCCTGTCATTTCTGTTAACCTGGCCCTGCTGTGGGAAGCTAATGTTTCTGTCCCTCCACACATGGTAGAGGGATCTGCATATGAATGATGCCGTCTGCTACACTCCACGAACACTGAATCAGCCCCTTCGTCCCACGCTGGGGACCTCCTCACGTGTACACGTGTGAATGAGTTTGGTGTGAGTAGGTGATGACCGCACTTCTACAGGAAACTAGTAGAATCTTGTAGCATTTGATAGCTGGATGCTGGCATGTGATTTGAAGGTGATGAATAGTGGTTGAGCCTGTGTCATTGAGGCCTGCAACCTCTGCGTTTGTGTGTTTGTTTGTGTTTGTACAGTATGTGTCCATCAAAGGCACCACTAGCTATTTGGTAAGGGGGGGTTGGGGGTGGGGGTCTGGGTCACAGTGTTGGCGCTAGGGGCTGCAGCCTGTCAGATGCACTTAATGGTGCAAGCAATGCTTTTAGGAGCAGCTAGCTGTCCTGACCCAGATCCCAGAAGGCCTCAGTGTGCCACATGCGTGTCCTTTTGTCCTCCCCTCTCCAGGACTGCTTTTATAGCGGCCAGGGCTCTCCTCCGAATGGGGGAGAACGGAGGCGCGGCTATTTTGATGAGTCACTCAACCGCACAAGAAATATGGTGGGGGGGGGAGGAACCCTAAACCCCCAATGTCGCACACCACCACCTCATCCTTCTCTCACCCCCTCCCTTCTTTGTCCCATGAATACTCAGCACCATTACATCACACACACAAAGACACTGACAATTTATAGCCCAGCTAGCAGGGCTAACGCAGGCCAACAGCTAAGTGCAACGTTGTAGGGTAAATCAAACGGAGGACGTGGGGAGAGACGCACTCTGGCCGACAGGCAGGCGCAGTGGCCCGTTTGAGAGCGGGGGAATGTCGGGAGGCCCGGTGTGGGTGCTGGTAAAATGGGAGCTTTGTGGAGGAAACGTGAGCAGGCCAGTGGTTTGGGGCTGCAACATTCTCGGGCCTGTATCGTCTTTCCCTCCTCCCTAGTCTCAATGCACCCCTTGTCCTGTGAGCCCCCATCCCCTCATCTGTTTAGAGCAGGCCCAAGACCAGTCCCATGCACCAGTTACGTATGGTGAAGCAAACCAGGACGGCTTTCTAACCATCTGGGTGGATTGTCTTCTATAATATTGTGTGGTCCAGTTCTGCTTTGATTCCTGTTGTATGTTTACTAGGGCAGTGCAAAAAAAATCTATACAGCGTACTATATATATATATATATATATATATATATATATATATAAAAAAAAAATCAAGTATGGAACTCATTGATAGTATTCATTAAACCAATATAATTATAAGATCATTTCAAATTAGAGCATTGCACTGTATTGCAGTGCAAAACAATACAATTATACCGTGACCTATACTGTGATATATATATGGTATGGTGAGGTTGCCAATACCCAGCCCTAATGTTTACCCTTCCTTGTTACCACACAGGTATTTTTTTCTTTTTCTGTGTATAATTGGGTATTATCTGATACAGCCCTATCTACTATCTCTGGTCCCCGTACTGAATATATGGGTTTTCCACTCGTGTTTGAGTGTGTCAGTCTCTCAGCCGTGTGTAATTCCAGCAGCCGTCTGTGTCTCTGGCATGGCTAATTAGAGATGTGTGCCAGCGGGTTGGACTCCCAGTTCTCCAGTGCACTCCATCACGGCACACAGGTTTTTCCCCTCTTTCCCTGCACTCTGTTCACCCTCTCTCTTTCTCTCGCTTGTCCCTGAAATAAGTGAGAGAGTTTTCCGTGAAGGAGTGCTGGGGCCATCAACAGGAAATTCCAGGCTGCGAGTGTGGGGGCGTTGGGGGGGGGGGGGGGGGAATCATGGATTTGTTTGGCAGCTTCGGGGGAGTACCCAGAGGTCCACAACTCCGTCTCCTTGCCACTAAGTCACATGAGTTACTACATGGCTCCTTAATAGACGCCTTTGTTTGTTGCCCTTTCACCACTTTTACCACAGCTGTCCTTGCTCGTGTGCTCTCGTTCATCTCTTCTGTTTGGGCTGCTTTCCTTGTACTACTTTCTTTTTCAATTCCCTCTTCGTCTGCTAACAAACATCCCAGTGTTTGCGGTTACTTTTTTTCCTTTCTTCTTCCTGTAAAAGTCATCACCACTAGAATGCTTCAGGCCATCTGAGTGATGTTATTCACTATGTACCGCTGCTAAAAGTATCTCCCCTTTCACAAAGAAATACATCTCCATGAGTCATACATATATTTTAGCAATTTACTGATATCTATGTGAAATCTATGTAGTTTACTACTGTATATTTAATAAATGTTGATAATACCTTATTTATTTTGTTTACTAATATTATATGTATATTATAATATCAGATGAAATTGCCTTAAAATTGACAATGTGCTAAATTAAATAGGACAGCAGTATGAACCAGTTATATTTTCCTTTTAATATACCACTGAACCCTATTTCCCTCCCTGACATTAATGTAGACCTATCTCCTCTATCTTCCCACCTTTTCTCACAAATTAAGAGGGGCCTGTGTTACACTGCGGTAGGGCTGCATTGCCTTATGGGTAAAAGCTTTAATTGCCTAAATTGCATACATATGGTGATCGTTCTTCCATTGAAGTGTGCGTGTGTGCATGTTAATTTAGATGATATGTAGTGATACCTAGTAAACAACGGAAGAACAATCACTCCAGGGCAGTACCTCTTTCTGTTACTACATTTTCCATTCTGTGCACGCTAATCCGCACAAACACACTCTTACATTAGTCACATTAAGTACCTAACACTTGTTTTCCCTCTCCAAAACACAATCTAGCATCATGCTTGTGTTGTGTTTTTCCCACACGTAGATTGTAAATGTGTGATAAGAATTAGGAATTCTTACTTAACTTTTGGTTGATAGCCTAATGATATGATTAGCAGAATGCAGAAAGCTACAGCAACTGTTTGTTCTCTAGAGAGATAAGAGTTTAAAATATGCTTGATTGTGCTATTTCGAGAGAGAGCCATACTGCTCAGTATTTTCACTGTAGACTTGTATTGAGCAGGTTATTGATGTAGGCCCATCACTAGGGCTTAGAGAAAAAATGGATACATGGCAATTTTCAACGTACACCCCAAAACCAGTTTTAACTCCACGTTTACTGGTTTATATGGAGTTAAAATGGAAATACTAAACATTTGGTGATACTTCTAGAACACTACTGGGCACTATTGTGTATTTTGAAAGTTTGTTAGAAGAATGTGCTGGCAATGGCTGACGAGCCAGGAAAGTTAAGTGATAATTTGTCAACTTTTAAATAAAACATTTTGATCCTGCCTCACATTTTACAATGAATAAGGTTAAACAACACTTAAAAAAAAGAAAATGCAATTTGCAGTTTTTCTTGCTATGATTAAATATACTGGCAGCATATGATATACTGCAGACTTATCTAACTGCATAACCTCTGTCCCTGAGGCAGGATTAGGCAGAGCTTTGGAAATCAACAAATTGTGTTGGACACCTTATGTCCAACAAACTTAACAGTTTCCTTAAATAGACATAGACTTGGGTCATAAGTCATAGGTCTAAGCTTTTAATGACTAGTTCACACTACATGACTTTAGCCCAGTTTTCAGCTCGCCGACAAGTTTTTTGAGATCGCAGACAAAAGCCCCAGCTCAGACGGATTCACAACACTTTGTTTTGCTGTTAGCATAATACATTGATTGCATTGCTTATTGTATGCTATCTTACCTAATAACGTCTAGAGGCTACTAAATACACTAACGCATTGTGTTACCGGGTGCAGAGAGATGTGTGACAGATGTAGGCATGAGAGGATCTGCACCCTCCGGTGCATGTGCGCGTTTGAGAGAGAGGGGAAGAGAAGTTGAGTAGACTAATAATGGCAATTCGGAAAGCCTTTAACGGATAGCGTAATGCACGCAATGTTTCAGTAGATGTTTATAACTTAGTCGGAACACTGCTTTACCACTTTTAACCATAAACATTGCAATGCATGCTCAACATTGTGATGTCTCGCAACCGTGGACGATGGTATTGTCTATTGCCCAAACCCTAGTGTGAACAGTTGGGACTGGTAATGACAGCAGCGACGACCTGCAGCCAATGAGAGGGCAAGACAAGGACAAGATGAATACAAGGGGAGTATTAGACTTCTGAATCAAACTGCTTGAAGAAACACTTATCCCTTGTTGACTTAACGTTTTACATTTTATTTAATGACTTTCAACACCTTTTAATGACTTTGAAAGTTGTGTAGTGTGAACTCGGCATAGGTTAACTTGTTTGTTACACTTGATTCCTGTCTTCAGGTGTATGTTTTATGGGTGTTTTTTTATGGTTTATTTACTTAATATATCAATGTATGGGAAGTAAGGGCGTATGCCAGGGCTAGAATCCATTACCTTTTGGACTAGCAGTCCACTAGTGGACACAACAGTGACCACTACTATAGTGGAGCACTATACTAAAAGTATAGAGTTTTTTGATGATTTCAACTGATGTGGAAATGTTTAGACCTAAGTGCAGAGTTTGATGCAGAAACATTTTATTTTACCTTCTATATAACTGGGTTGGCATCAGGGGCACTACATTCAGATGGTTTTATTCACATCTCTTAAAGAGAACCTTTTGCAGTTATAGTACCATCAAGGACTGCTTTTATCTTCCACGTCTCTCATTAGGCCTGCATGTGGTCTAAGAGTTTTGTTTTATACTGAAATTAACTTTGAGCAAGTAAAGAAGTAGTCAAGCAATGTTTCTTTCAGCTATGAACAATGGCGGGAATCAAATCGTTCTTCTCTTATAATATTGATAAAGAAATCCATGCCCTAATTTTCTCAACTGCGCTACTGCAACTAGCTCCTTTCTGGCATAAGTCAGCTGTCACTCTCCCGCCTCCAACTAGTCCAGAATGCAACAGCTAGGCTTTTGACTGGTGTAAATGGACATCACATCACTCCAATCTCAGCTTCTCTACCCTGGCTCCATGTCATTTTCAGAACTGATTTAAGATTTTACTGATACAATTATAAAGCATGCCTACCTCCAGTTTTAATGAACCTGTATGAGGCAACACAGGCTTAAAATACTCAGGTGGCTATTACAGTCCAGGCTTAAAGAGCAACTTGCAGGTTAACAAACACTTTTAATTAATTTGTTGACAAGGCTCAACATAAAACATATTTTGCAAGTAGCCCAGTGGGTTTGAAACGTACTGGCCCAAAGACAGTTTTTACTGTCCTTTCCTCCATAAGTAATGTATGATTTAGCATATTTACTTCAAGCTGTTTTCATAAATATAAAATGTTGAAAAATTTAGAATGACTCCTAATAACCTATCCTACAATATTTAGGCTAATTTAGGCTAGGAGAAACGTTTTGTGACAGCTGCATCTCTGCTTTGTTTACTATTTCTATAATAACTAGCGTGTTTTATTATTTTTATTTAAAAAAAATTATAATTTTTTATCACTATCCAATAAGTTGTACAATATATCATTTAGTCATTCAATCATAAAATGAAGTTGAGCACTAAATGAGTCAGCATTATCTAGAGGCGAGGTCTCTGCCCCATCCGAGTGATATTACAATTAGGTAATTTAGCAGATTTACAATGAGTAGAATTACACGTGTTGCACGGAGCAGTTGAGGCATCTTGTTCAAGGAGGATTACGGGTACAGGCCAGCTCCGGGGCTCAAACCCATGGCCTTCCAGCTGGGAGACCAACACCCAGACCACTAGAGTCTAGACTATCCCGCCCCCTATACGCATATAGTTCTGTGGTGATAGAGCGTATGGGCGCAAGCCCGGTCATTTGTTTAAAAAAAGAGCTGGCTTTAATCAGGTTCTGGAATCAAAATGCTATAAAGGTGCAGTTTTGGATTAAGCTTGGACAGAATGGGCTCCAGCCATGTCGTGTTCAACTTTTCAGATCTGATTAAAGCTCTAATATAGCCATGTCTGAAATCCAGTTGGGATGGTAGAACATACTGGAAAACTAGAAACAATAACAGAAGGCCTGTTTCTACACTCAAGTTTATTAACAACTCAAAATATATATTTATTTTGAACATGAAATATACATGTCCATTGAAATTCCTATATCCTTACCTACTTCAGCTTTAAAGCTGTAAAGCAGAACTACTTTGGACTGGAATGTTGTAAATATACATTACATAGCTAGTTTTTGGGTATACACAGGGAGATTTTAGTTCAAAGCTTTTTGACCTAAAACTTATTGCTTTGAGTTTTTAATTTAGAGAATTTCCACAAGCCTGACATCTCGAAAGCTTGTAGTTTTCAAGCCAAGTGGATTGTTACAGTCTAGGCTAACTGATGTAAGAACAAACATGGAAATAGATCTGACTCTGGAATGGATCGGGACATGGTTGTTGATACAGATTGGTTAAAGAATGCCTGGATCAACCCTGATTTCAATCTTTGCTATTGAATTGGGACATCTCTAGTTTACACAGTTGTTTACTGCCCCATACACTAGCTACCTAAGCTAGCTACCCAAGCTAACATTAGGTATGTTCAGTTAAAAATGAATCCACTCGCTTGCTGTGGGAAGTAGATATTCATTAGGTTAGGTGTGTTTAGAGCTGGCGCATTCAGCCAGCTGCCGCGGATGGTCCCTGACCTCATTGGCTCTTTGAGCCATTTGAGGTGACAGCATTTTCTCAAGGCACTAATTGGAGATGTTTCACCTGGGTTGATGAGCATATTGATTGTTACGGTTTGTATGTAGCTGTGGACCAGTGTGGCCTGTGATGTCTCGGTTTACTCAACCCACTAAGGCTCCGAGTACTGCAGGGTTTACTCTCTAAAACTGGCGACTGGGTTTCATAATGCTGTGCTATGTGTGAGCATGCATGTGCTTACATAAAGACTGTGAGCAGACTGTGAGCAGAATGGTCGTAGCTGCAGACAGTGAATGCAAGGTGCAAGCCGTTTAATTTTTAAATTTTTTGCCCCTTACCTGTTCCCCCAGGCTATCTGTAGCTCAAAACAGGTATTCTCATAAGGTATCTGAGGTTGTCTTTAGGAAGCGGTGGCCACAGGAAGAATCATTTCAGGTTACAATATCATTCACCTTGTCCCAATGCCTTCACTTTGACATGCTACCCCACGTGGGCACTCCCAGTATGGAAAATAAACAACACATAGGCCTAATGGAAAAACATGCCCACCCCCTTGCTGTACCCCGAGTCAGGCATCAGTTGCCTGCCCCCTCTTTTAGCAGGCACCGCCCCATCCCTGAGCAGGCTGTGCTCTGCAGTAAGCGGGCCTTTCATCCCCCTATCCTTACATCCCTCCATCCGGCCCTGCCCAGTGATTTATAATTCATCTGGGATCCTGCCTCCCTCCGCTTCGCTGCACCAGGACAGCATTAACATTCTGTTTGGTCCCCCACTACACCGCATGTGTGCGTGCGTGTGTTTATATCTGAGGCCGGATTCCTGAGAGTGCCTCGCCAGTCAGCAAGGCTCCATTTGGAATGGCTGTTATTGTAGCTGCATGCGTGTTGTGTTCCGTGGTGCTGGCACTGCCCCGTGTTTGGATCAGGTTACTTGTCTGGCTCGCTTGTCTGTCCGCTGCTCTCTCTCTCTCTCTCCCTCTCTTCCCCCCCCCGCCACCATGCCTGACCCTCAGTTTCATGTGTAGTGACAGAATCAAAAACCTCTGCTGTGTGGATCACCAACAGTATCTATGGCATCTAAATGTGTCCCATGTGACGTACTGCTGGCTTAGATCTCAACAAACCCTCACGCTTGGCTAGCACCTATAGTACGCTGCTACCAAGTATATACGAACATCAATTTGGTGTGCTCTCCATTCAGTTGGGGATGAGCACTATTGCGTATTGTGCTTTTATGCAGCTGTCAAGTACCAAATGTATCAAAAGTGGAACCCATGTAGAGGAGGCAGCAGTCAAAAGTCACAGTAGCTCCAAATGACTATCACATATAATCAACTGGCCTTGTACTGTATGATTTAACCTAAACTCCTGCTCCCAGTGCTGCACACACAAAGGGGAAAACAAAGGGAAAACCAAAGGGGAGAGGATTATAGCCAGATGCAGAGCCTGTTCAGGATCAGCATAGAGTTGGGAGTGCACTGAAAGTGATGATCACTCTTGAACAATTCACTGGAGGTCTCCAGACCTAGCTACCAAATTTGGGAGCCACTGCTCTCAAACCTAGCAACCAAATGTAATCTGTGTAGCTGTTTCTCTGTGCATATGCACTAGGAATGGGTACCGTACTCCGTACTTGTAAGAGTACTGACCGAATTACATCAAGTAAACGGTGCCTAATTTTTCTTTTACTTTGACGTTTATTTTCTCCAATTTTGCGGTGGCTGCAGGCATGTCGAAAGTATTTAAAGATTGCTAATTGTATTTTCGCTAAGTCAAAACAACCTGGAAATGTCCTGGTCTAGTGAAGAAGTTAATGTTCAAGGCATATAAAATATTTTTTTTTCAGCAAATCTAAATTAATCCGTGGACCATTAATTAAATACGAGCAAACTGGACATGCAGGTGTGGACATAAATTTTCAAAATGTCCACTGACCACCAGCCACAGGATCTTAGCATCACTCAAACAGTGCTGGTAGGCTATCACAACAGCGGTTTTAACATGATGTTTGCTTAGAAACTTGGAAATAGAAGTGCACGGATCATTGGATTAT
>JAODUG010060481.1:21378-34115 GCA_027564795.1 Aphredoderus sayanus
GTTTCATTAGCTTATAGTACTAGCTACTGGTATTTGCTTGTGTCCGACACGGAAGATTGAGCATGTTGCGTAGTATCTGCTCTCTCATTGGCTACTGCATAAAGCTTCAAATGTCCACTGTGACTCAACTTGTGGGAGCGGGTTTAGTGACCAGCATCTGAACATTAACCGCACTGAGCGGTGTCTCCTCTCCTTCGCCACTCAGAATGCATTGAATCACGGCACTTCCGTCTCCGCTATGAAACGTGAACAGTGTTTCAAGTACAGGCAGGGTGAGACCGACCGTGAATAAGAAAAAGTACTACTTACAAAATAAATACATTGTTTTTGTGATTGTTACGGGCTGAAATCGGAATTGCAGTCGAATTCGATTAATTGCACAGCCCTAATTTACACAGCTGTAGCTGGTGGCTTTATGAGTCTGATCTTTTAGAAGGTGAGCCTTCTGTTGAGTCCTCATTGCTCGCGGTTCATATGCAGAAGCACTCTTCTATCGCTGCATTTGCTCTTCCTCTTTTTCTTTTCTTCTCTTTTGCACGCGCCAGCTTCTCTGTTAGGCCTGCATCTGTCTCATCCCTGAGTTGCTAGGCAACAGGCTGTGTGTGTGTGTGCGCGTGTGCGTGTGTGTGTGTGTATTATTGTGACAATGTCAGGGTTTTGCATGTGTGAGAGAGAGTGAGCGAGCGAAAGAGAGAGATGATTAGAATGAAATGGAGCGAAAGGCAGAATAGAAAAAAGCATTCAGAGAGGAGAGATGGGAATGAGTCAGACTGTTGATAAAGCTGCAGGGTGGAAGCTAGGAAGAAGTAGATTGTCCTTGGTCTTCATAGTGTATATTTGGGTGTGTGTGTGTGTGTGTGTGTGTTTTAAAGAGGGAGAGAGATACACACACACACACACATTCATACAGGCCTGCCACTATCTTAGTGAGGTCATTGGCAAAGACGACATGATTTAGCACGCTGGCAGGCAGGCAGGCAGCCGGCTCTGGGCTCTTATTGGAGGGAACGGAGAGGTGTTGGGGAGAGCGAGCGTGTTCAGAATAGGAAATCAGACCAAGTGATTGGATTCCTCCCCTCACTTCACTCCTCTCTCTCATTCCTTCCCTCCTTCCTTTGCCTGTTCTCCCAGAGACGCAACAGGACCTCTCCCAGCTAGCCCTCTGTTCATTTTGACTGAAATGTTGTCCGCTCCACTTGTTGTGTAACACCTGCTGCTCATTTTAGATTAGTAGGCGGAGCTGAAAGTTCTTTGTTAAATAACCGTTCTGTTATTTTTGTCTATTTGGTTTGGAATGTTGGGCCCTTCCATACTGAGCATGTGATACAGAACCCTTTTTCCAAGAGAGACTAAGGGCGTATTCATACTAAAGCTTTTGGTGCAGACCCGAGTCCACTCTTATGATATGATGGGTACACACACAGCCCTACAGAAAAAGGGGATCTGGGGTATGGCTCATCTGAACTTCTGTGCAGTTTGCATTTGGTTTGAAAGCTAGCCGACTTAAAACCATGAATTAAACTGTTATTGATTACTTCCTGGTGGGGAAGGTATTCTGTAACTAAGGAAGCCATACAGTTCTTTCACTTACTGGGCTTGTGTCCTTAAGGTGCGCCCACCAATTCATTTTCAGAGCGCTTCCAGAGAGCTTCTCTCAAGTGCTCATTGTTGCTAGGTTACAAAAACCTGCAAAAAAAATTACTTTGTTGTGAACGTCAGCAGTAGTAAGTTATGGCTATAGTATGTCATTATAACCAAAGTTATGACAAACATTAGGAAGGTTAGCTAAGACAATAAATTGTGTCCTGTCGGGATCAGTTTCTCCTACGCCATTGTTGATATTGTTCCCCCCCCCTTTCTCTGACATTGACGAATCCATCGCAGTTCCAAAAGTTAAACTGTTTTCAACTGAAAGTACTGGGAACGCCAAATGATGAGCGGCCACAGCATTTGTGCGCAGAGGTTTCTCAGCGCTGTAAGCCCTGAACTTCATAGGGTTTGTATTGGAAATTGGTGCTCTCAGCGCTAAAAACACATTTGGTGGACACAGGCCCTAAGTATATGTGTGCATATTAATTTGGCATTACAGCCTGTATCCCTAAATCTCTCCTTGTCTGGGCAGCTTGCGTCACTCTCAGCCAGCAGGACGCTGTGGAATACTGAAAGTGCCCAACTCGGTTATTTTGGTGTTGACACTGAAAAATCAAACAAAATAGTGTCGCTATCCATTTTGCCCATATGATTTTGCCTTCCTTTTGCGTCAGTGCCTAGCAGCATTGATAAATAAAAGCTGCATGCTCCTTGTGTTGATGACACAAAGCACCCAGGGTTATCAACCAAAAATGTTAATGTGAAAGGAGACCAGCAGGGGGTGGGGAGAATAATTGCACTCGAGACAAATGCACCAAGTGTTATGACTAAGGGGGCTTGCTGTTTGTGTTATTGGTTAGAGGCACGTGAGCCACTTCTCCAAAACGGTTACATTAAAGGTATTGATTGTAATACACTTTTTGAGCGATTGTAATACACTTTTTGAGTGATTGTAATACACATTTTGTCAAATTTAGCAAATATGGTCCGCTATCTGCCTGTTCTGTGTACGCTCTGAAAAAATTATTCGGTGATTCTACACAGCCCTGGCTATTCAAATGTACAAAAAGTGTTGCAAACTGTACTACACAACAATTTCCATAGCCATGGCAACTTTCCAATGTGTTGGACCGAGCTTCTAAGCAGCACCCTGTGGCATTGAAGGGAGAGGTGTTTTTGTTTTGATCGAGTTCAAGCTTTCTCCAGGATTCTCCAGAATGACTGACATTACCTTTTTAAGAGCTTGTTTAGAAGCTAAGCAGCCATCCTTCAGCAGTTACCTCAGCAGATAACCTCCATTCTCTGTTCTTGGTAATTCTATTCCATTTTTACCTCCACACTGTCACAGTGAGCTTCTGTTCCTCTCTGTCTAAATGCATCACCACGCTGTTTTGTTGCATGCTCAAGTACACGTGTTCCTTTGTGTGCTTGCTCACGTGCGCGTGTCAGCCTCCATTCTGTATGCAGGCTTGTAATCATGGTTTTGGTGCATTTATGCGTGTCCTTGCTTGCCCTATGTGTGTGCACTTAAATGTGTTGGTCTCCCTTCTATACACGGGCATAATGAAGTGAATGGGCTCAGGTCAGGCACTGAGCATTGGAGCTGGGCTCCGGTTGCCTAGATACAGCAGCAGGGTCTGGCTGGCTTTATTTGCACACCAAACAGGCTAGCTAGCTGCTGCCACTCTCCTCTCCATCCACCACTCTCCTGCAAGGCATGTAAATAGACCGCCACGGGCGTTTCTGGGCAAATGCACAAACAACACCCACGCGCGCTAGCACGCACGTACACACATAGGCCACTGGACATCACTCCATGAAAACCTAGTGGTTGTGATGTAATGTCACGTGGGTTAGTTCAGGGAGGTTTGTGGGGCTGTATGTCGCATCGGTTTCATCATTCATGTTACAGTGTGGACTTACAGTCTATCCATTAACCAACATTACCTGTTGACCAACTTGCAGTAGCTGCTCCTGTTTTTGTGTTAGGTTGGGCAATAGGCACTGGAAATATGCACACAGCACAACCACGTACACTGACAAGACCAGAGAGCAACATGCCCTGCCCTGTATGCAGCTGTTGTGTTGTTCAGCTGTTGGAGAGGAAAATGTGAAGTGTGTGTGTGTGCAGAGAGCCATGAGTTAGGAGTGGCGCATGGGGGTGGTGGAGCAAATGTCTGTCAGCTGTGCGTGCGCATTGTGTGTATGTTTCTGCCATATCTAGGCTAGAGGGCATGTACATGATGAAATGAGTGCATATTTCAGTTTCAGGGTCAAAGTTTGCTAAACAAAACATTGACTAGACTAATCTACTGTTACTTTACTATGTTCATTTATCAAAAGCCCTACTTATACTTGACTTATGCTTTACCTACTAGTTTAGATGCCTATTGTTTTATGTTTACTAGAAAGCATTTATTATCTATAAAACTGCTTGTTGGCATAGAAAGTAGTTGCAAACCTAATCGGCTACAGTTGAGCCAGTGTCATTTCCAAGTAAACTTCTCTGGAGCTAAAATAAATATTTAATGTTTTAAATGGTCATGGTTTATTCTACACAGACCATATTATGAATTTAATATTTCAAATCACTGTTTGTGTTTCTGTGCACTATGACACGGCTTGCTACTGTTCCTACTGTATACTGTAAATCTGTGCACCAGACTGAAGTGTCGCTAGCTGCATCAAGACCAGCCTGCTTGACAGTATTTTGGTTGACATGCATGATGACCAACTACATATCTCAATGACCAAATCGGACATTACATTTATACTGAGGAATTTGTTGGGAAACTAAACCACTAGTTGGGTGGTTTGTGTCTGTTGTAAATCTGTTAAATACGTAGGCTATGGTTATGGTTCAAATAAATGGAAACTATCAAATTAGTTATATATCCCTGCACTAGTGTTGCAACAGAATTACGTGTAGTCTTGTGAGTGACAACACTGACAGCCAATGAAATTCATCTACCTCAATTCCTGATAGTGCTTAAATGCACATTGGTCTGTGTATGTGATGCAGGTTTAGTGCAAATGGATGGAAGAGGCTGAGACTACTCAGAAGGTAGAGGGTATGTTAACCCTCCCGCTGTCCTAAGGCATTTCAGCAGACTACCAGCAGAGGGAGCCAACCACTGAATGTCATATGTCCATGTTGTGGTTGGCGCCCGCTACTGGCGAGTGCACGGGTCATTTTGACCCATAGGACAGCAGGAGAGTTAAAGATGGGTAGAAAGAGACAAAGAGGTGAAGAAGAGTGCTGGCAAGTTTCTGTCCTCTGAAGGAGAGAAATTGGTTTTCTGGCTCACCTCTCACTGCTCTGTTCCGTGCAATCTTCTCCCTGTCCAAGACGAGCTCAACTGACGTCATGCACTCATCTCTAAAGTATAGCCCATCTCCTCCTGTCTCTCGAGTGTCTGCTTTATATTGTCACCAGGCTGAGCGGATGATGTCTGTAGCCTCACCAATTTCTAATTATTTCACTGTGCTTAAACTTAAGATTTTCAATATGCAGAAATGTTCTTAAGGAGAAAATGTTGGCAATGGTGATGTAGGGAGAGATTATCTCCTTCACTTAGTGCTGTATGTTGGTTCTTATAAACATGCCACAGATATGCACAGATGTATATTTGCTGCTGCTTAAATCTATATCCTATTGAAACGTGCACGAACGACCGATGTTTCTTTGAATGAGATATCTAAGGCTCATGGTATGGCATACAGACTCACGTGAAGCATTTTGCATTTAACCATTAAAATCTTTTGGACCATTTTACCAACAAACAGATATTGCTAGACTTGAGGACACTACATGACAACTGGCCAAAAACATATTTTTATTTTACAATTTGGCGGAATCTTGTTATTTCTGTTCACATTTCGCACTTTGTTTGTAAGAAGTCTGTCATTTCTCCAGCCTGTTTGACCATAACCTTGTATTGTTTAGATGTATTCTGTTTAGTTAAAAGAACCATGCATGAACTAAAATAATCCTGTGTCCTTCACTATCTTTGACAAACTGTACTAATTGTGTTTTGCGTTATTTATTAAGTTGGTCTGTGCAACGATGGCAGTCTGAATGACACCAGTTAAACTATTGTCATGTAGTTGTCTTCTGATTCCAGGTCAGTGGTAAGACATTGGACATTGTTTGATTGTTTGACAAAAGTGTAGGCCCTAGACCTTCATTCACGTTTGTCATCTGAAATTATGACCTATATAGAATTGTTCTACCCTTATCTCTATAGCTTATTTATCATGTTTTGTTCCTGTGTATGTTTGCTTGCTAGTTTTCTTTTTGGCCAGATGGCCTTCTGTCATTTGTTAGCAGAGAGTGTATTTTTTTATAATAAAAAAAAATGTTTAAAGGCGGGGGGAGGGGTTATATTTTGTTATGTGGTTTACAATGGAGGAATTTATCATCCAAAACAAGTGCTAAACTGGAGCTTATAATCACACATAACCCAGTTACTGTTGTGAAGTTCAAGTTGTTTTTAAATCCTTCCATGTACAGAAGAACCAAGAGTTGTTAAACTGAACCCTTGCCATTCCTTGTTCATTTCTATTGACGACAAATTAAACTCCTTGTCTCAGCATTGACCAGCTTTCCATGAAAGATGGCTAAGTCCCTGTCCACCAGCCGTGGTCTAGCTTTCAGTTATAGGAAATGAGTGGCTGGGGGAAACAGCCATGCTGACCATGAGGTCCCAGGAGAACAGCGAGTGGACAGACTGCACATGTATTGTGTACAGGATTGGATGGAGAAAGAGAAAGAGAGCAGTCGGTGTAGAGAGATGATGTGTTTTATAGTGTTGTGGGTTGGTTGTTATTGTGTCCTGTTTGCAAGCAGGAAGCGGTCTGATACAGCGTCAGATTTGTCCCCTGTCACTACTGTATCTGCTGCTAGCAGATATCGATGCATGCGCTTGCAACAAATGAATCTGTAAGCTGCTGCTGATGCTTCACTTCTCTGCTCACAGATGTGATGATGAATCTTTTGATTGGCGGGATTAGAGGAAATGAGACTTGCGTTTTCTCGATCGGGGGGTTTCCTCTCCCCACGTGCGTTTGGGGTGGGTGTCGGCATAAATTACACATTTGTTATGTATCTCTGTTCTTTGTATTGATGCTATGATGTTTGCGTAGTGATCCCAAAATAGTTGGCGAGATGATTGTTTTAGATGACTGGTTGACCTAGTTTGAGGTATGACGTGTGTGTTTTTAGGTATGTTACCACCCTCCTTTTGTTTACAGTTGTATTCTCTACGTCAGCAGAATCTTGAAACTTTTTTTATAATAGAATGCCATATTTAGCATTTCCTGGTAAATTATTTTTGTGTTCAATCACACAAATGGATCTTGATAACAGTTTTGTCCCTAGTCATTATAGGTTGCCTTTATTTGGATTCTGAATGTCCTTCCCTAGTTGTTAATGCAATGGTCATAATAATAATAATAATAATAATCCATTGTATTTATATAGCGCTTTTCTAGGCACTCAAAGCTATTTACAAGATTGTCTCACATTCCCGGTCCATTCACACACATTCATACACCGATGGCGGCGCAAGCCATGCAAGGAGCACCTAACCACTGGGAGCAAAGGGGTTAGACATCTTGCCCAAGGATGCTTGTAGGTAGTCCAGCAGCTCTGGGGCTCGAACCCACAACCTTCTGGCTGGCAGTCAAACACTCAGACCACCAGACCAGACCACCAGACCAGACCACCCCACCCCACATCATATGCAAGATATATATAATGGATATTTTGCACTGATTATTTCTGGTTTTATCTCCATGATTTTGCAATGTTACGATCGCAACTATCAACTAAAATTAAACCAATCCCAGTGAGTTCTGCGCATCCTTGCAATTTTCTCCCATTCAGCTTAACTTCCCCTCAAATCTGACACATTGTCACTTGTTTTATGTTGTGAATATGCAGAAGCCACATGAATCACCTCATATTTACCAACAAAAATTACAGCACGTGGATAAACCACATGTGGGGGAACATAAGCGAAAGTCATCAATTGATAACCTTTCTACCGCAAAACACACTACCTGGTATGGGTGAAACGCATGTGCGTTTTGAGCTTATGTGATTAAGCGGTGCCAAGAGAATCCACTTGCACTAGGCTATTATGCGCCGTTGGATGTTTTGGCGTGAATCTGCTGTGGTGAAACGACAATGTTCTTAAGATAGGCTAGCCTACTAAAAGCACAGCTTAGCCTACTTTGTCCCGTGAGTTGTTTGCAGGAAGCATGTGAGAAACCCAGTGAGAAATATTAGTTAATTACAAAACTTCTAATTGAAATAAAAGAAGTATATTTTCAATGTGAAGATATAGTTGAGGAATTGTGTCAGAGAATGAAATTGCACTTGTGTGTGTGTTGTAATCTGAGCTTCGTGTGCATGTTAGTCTCACGATATGTAGCCTGTGTGGCACACCATTGTTTCTATGTCATTATTACGCCCATTTTTGTTCCGCTGTCTTCAGCTGTTTCAACCATTCAATTGCCCAATTATAACTGAAAAGAGAAAATAAAATTGCAACTATTTTTGTTATTACGTTACGGCGTAACATGTATCGCAAATTTGTTTTTAGAAAAGCTGACGTGAAATCAGGCTATTTAGGCCACAACAATCGCAAATAAGGCCTGCGTAATCCTAGAGGGACTGACGGTCAGATGTGGTGATTTATAGTGTCCCTTTTTCCTGCATGCAGTGAACAGATAGTGGTGCATCCTCTGTTGTCATGCTCCTCAACGGTCATAACTGAGCGACTTGACGCGGAAGCATAGTCATTTGAACAGAAGACTGTAGAGAGTTTGAGGTAGGGTGGGTCAGCTATGGGCACCAGGGAAGAGGAGAACCAGCAGCATCCCTGCAGTGAAAAAGGAGGCACTTACTCAGTCTTAAGCTGTGTATTTCTCTCACACACACACACACACACACACACACACACCTCGGCTGAGGAGGAGAAGCATTGCGGAGTAGAGAATGTTACAGGACCAAATGTATGACTTATTCATGGTGCTATGGAGCAGAAGACCTCCATGCCTGAAGTGTGTGTGTGTGTTGCAGAGTTCATGCCCGTGGTCCAGTAGCACAGAGCAGAGCTTTTGGTTCAGCAGATAATTCAGGGCTGCTAGATTGTAGATGTCTTGACAGCACCATTGCTGTACTGGATAGGGTAAACCATAATCCCTCAATGGCAACAGAAGGCAGAGTTAGTACATGTGTACATGGCTGTTGTCCAGACGTGCCAGGCACATATCTGAAGCCATCCCTCCGCTGTTCCTAACTCTCTTACCATCACGCAACACTGGGCTTACGCAACATCTTTTCTGGCCTTCCCTGTTTCTTGGCTAGTCATGCTGAATCCTTCTGGGGTCTAGGGATGGATGCATGTGTTGTTTTGAGCGAATGGGATCCCTTTCACCTGGGAGTCTGTGCTTCACAGGCTGTACCACCAGTTCGGGTTGTGCAGAGACAGTCCAGATAAACACTGCCCTGGCAGTGCTCTCTCCCACTCCCTAGAACAGGGGTGTAATTGACCAAAATGGAGGTCTTGATGTACCGCTAATGGCTACATTGTGTGGAAATGTGTTTTCAAAGGAACAGAGCGGCCAGGCTCTGACCCCCCCCTCTCTCTCTCTCTTTCTCTTTGTCCTAGACGGTCGACGATGACGCAATGGCAGCGTGAATGAGGCTTGGCGTGGCGAGTGCTAAACGATGCCCAAAGGTGGGGGTTCTAAAACCCCCCAGCCAGACCACTTCCCACTTGGGACCGACATGGTGGAGAAGCAAGGTGGGAAGAAGGTAAGTGTCCACACACACACACTTGAACTGTATTACGTACTACTAATTGAATTGAGCAAATAACAACAATGTTGCATTTATAGCAATGACACTGAAGGCTACACACTTCCTTACATTCCCGCCACCATGCATCTACTTCCTCAGAATCCTCGAAGGATGTTTTTTTTTTTTTTTTTTGAGTGGCCGTAGCCTCATTACACTTTAAAAGTCATAGTAATCATAATAACACAATTGTATTATTGCCTTGTTAATCCGCTTCATGGGAGCCTGCCCTGGTGCTCCTTTACATTTCTCAAGGCCCTGGGGTCTCCAACGCAAACACCATTGCTACTAGGCTATACTACACTAGCATACTTCTGCAGAATGAATGCTTGTTGTAATGTTTGACATGTAGGACTGTCTTGTTACGAGTGTGTGTATATGAGCGCTGACTAAGTGGAATTAAAGGGGCCAGACTACGTTAAAGTGGGCTAACATCCCATGCATTCTTTCTACTGCCACGCAATAAAAATGAATAGCTTTTGTCAGTATCCTCTGTTAACGTTTGAGCTGCAACAGCTACTCATTTGTATCTGGTGAGTGTGTGCTGTGTCTTGGGGTGGTTGGTTGTAGAAGCAAAGCCATGCATAATAACAAACACGATTAGCTTAATAGCTCCCTGGACACTTGATGATAGCGTTAGTTGCATTGCTCTGACCTACTGTACGCTGCATCTTTACTGTAGTCAGTGAGGCATCCTCATTAGCTTATCTCTTCAGGTATGTCAGCTTTCATGTGATGAGATTGTGGGTTTTGTGTGGATCCTTTTTTAAATGGAGTTGCGTACGTCTGCTGGGCGCCATGTTATGCGGGGAGAGTAGGCTTTACCATTACATCATTCAATTTGATGGATTCTTGAAAGCCTTAACTACCATGAGTGCATACATTATTCAAACACCAGATAGCGTGTTGGGATAATGAAACGTCTCCCTAGTCCCCGCGATTGAGCGAAGTGCACTAGGCTACATGTTTGTTATTTATATTTCTGTAGAGGCAAACTGTATTATATCCTCTACTGTAATATCAGAGTTGGTGTTTCATTTTGAATTCTTTGGAGGTTTTTAACTGGTCTGTTGATTATCAGATTTGTGTCTTTGTCTGCCTGTGTCACAAGGGTTTGGACGCAGCCTGATGATGTCATGCTGTTTGCTAGCTTCTAAGCGCTCATAAGGGGAGTGTGCACAGAGGTGGAATCATGTACAGCCCTCAACACAGGATTGCATCAGACTCTGGCTGGGAGGGAGGGAGAGAGGAAGTGGAGCAGAACAAGGCAGTTGGTGGGAAATGAGGAGGGAGAGAGGCAGGAAAAGCAGGCCAAGCGGTGTGAGCATTGCTAGGAGACTACCAAACAGTGTCTTATGAAAGACTGATATGAGCACAAGCCTCTTTGACACAGCTATCTTTTAGCAAAGCTCAGCAAAAATCAAGCTGGCCTGACTCTGGCCCGGCTTCAGCTAATCCCCTCAGTCTCGCATTAGTGCTTTGCCGGACACTGTTTATTGCAGTTTCAATTCTGTTTCTTCTCATGCATCAGTGCTAATTTCATCAGGCAGCAAGATGAATCCCGTTTGCGCGCCCGAGTTTATGTGTCAAGCCTTTGTTTGCATTCTCTCCTGCCTCAAGCGCGCCTGTGTGGAGCCCAACTTTGAGAGTGGCTAAGTAGCCAACGCTGTTTGTCCCCTCTGTCTACTGTACCATGACATCATAGTCTTATGACTGGGGCAGGGCAGTAGGAGGAGCTTCAGCAGCCCACATAATGGAGAGAAGGGAGGGGGGAGAGACGGATAGTAAAAAGAATGAGAAGCAGGCATACACTGTAGTCTGCACCTGTGTTATCTGACCTGATCCGGTTGTATCCGCTATAGCGCCTTATCACTGTAAACTGTGTGTGTCGCACTGATACACTCATGCCATTTAAAGCGAGAGTTGCTTAATTACTTTATAGCTTATATCGAAGTGCACATTCTGTGCATCAGTGCAGATGGAAATATATAATAATACAAAATAAATAAATCATTTTAACCATTGAAATCTAAGAGGCCATAAAGCCAACAGCGATCAGCTTTAAATACATGTTTTATATATATATACACACACACACACACACACACACACACTTATACTGTAAAGAGGTAGACAGACACTGTACACAGTACTCTGTGGGGAAAAATAGAATTAATAGTTTATTTTTATATTATTATTTAATGTTATTACCCTTTGCCTTCAAACCAGCCTCAATTCTTATAGGTACACTTGATCAAGCAGTTATACCAAAGAGGTGCTAATGATGATGATCGATCACTTGTAGCTTCATAAACACCATATCGCTTGATAATGGCCCGTGCTACGAGTAAGTCTGACCGATATTGGAACACGGTTTTGTGCAGGAAAACCATCCCATGGGATACAACAAACTTATTTAGCCACTTAAATTATTACCTGTGTGCCTTTTTCTCATGATCTTTTATTAAAATAAATGATAAGTTATCAATTATCTATTGAATTAAATGAAACATTTTATTGCGATACATATTTCAGATATATCACCCAGCTCTAAGAGCAGCCATATAAATATTTGTATTTGGGTAAAGAAGCCATAGTCATGCCTTTGCCAAAAGTTCAATATGTCTATAACAGCCTTACTGCTCTGCCCCTGTGCTCAGACATTTTGCTTCTATTCCCCTAAGCATCATGTAAGCTTGTGTGTTTACTTTGGATATTATTCATTATGGCATACTTGGAAGCAATATTGCTTTTTTTTTTGTTTGCTTTTAATTTTGACGGTCTACATCAGAATGAGAAAATGGCAGCACCTCTGCTGTCAACTTTGCCTTTTCACAAATCTTCACTTGGATTTACTTGGCTCACGTTGTATTGTTGTGGTGAATGATGTAACATTTATGTCAGCCCCTTGATATACAGTATACAAACAGGGGTGGTACTGTAGATTCTTTCTCTTTTTTCTTTTTTTTGTATAATCTTACCACCCACTTACTCTTTCTGAGTAATGTTTGTGTTTTAAACAGACCCTGTCCATGTGTAAATATCACTGAAAAGGCAAAAGCTTAAACTTTTCAGATATTAGCCTATTTATAGAGAAGTATTTGGGTTATTGTAAAACAGTATTTAAAATTACTGCCAGCCAAGATGGCTTTGTAGACATTTTAGAAGTAGGAAAAACTACTGAAGTCAACAGCAATGTTTATAGCTAAGGAGAAGCCTTATCTTTGTTTTTCTCAACCAAGTGTATATTTTCTGTTTTCTATAGTGAATTGCTTTGCAT
>JAODUG010060482.1:0-14515 GCA_027564795.1 Aphredoderus sayanus
CCCCCCCCCCCCCCCCCCCCCCCCCCCCCCCCCCCCCCCCCCCCCCCCCCCCCCCCCCCCCCCCCCCCCCCCCGAAACTGTGGTGTTTCCGTAATAGTTAGGATCAAGAACCAGCGGAACCTAAACTCTCAAGGAACCGAGAACTGCTCTGAGGTTGTTGTTGTTGGCCAGGGACACAGACTGATGGAGAGACTGAGGGAGATTGTGAGTGAAAGGAAGAGGGCAATGTTCTTAATGCAGTGTAAAATGGTTAAAAGTCTCCCTCTATCCAGATGTCGGATGTTCCTTTCTCCAGCACCCCACGAGTCAGACCTGTTGTTTCAGGCCCAGGCCCAGATGGAAACAAAGCCCCGGTCTTTGTATTGGCTCACCCCTCTCAGGAAACCTCTCCTTTATGGCCTCTGTGTTCTTAAACATGCCTATCCTATGGCCATTGATGTCAGACCCTGGCATGTTGCGCCCTTCAAAGCAGGGAAAAGAGTTCACAGGGCTCAGCGTGCTCCCATTCAGGAAAGACTTCAGAAGGCAGTTTCATGTTTTGGATCTGATTCAGGTGTAGGGGCCGAGGGAAATGGGAGTGTCTGACCTACAGTACTGTATATGTCTCTAGTCTTCCTGCCCTGAAGTTCCAGAGGTCTTAGGATGGGGAGAGAAGTTATTCCTTTAAGTTGTTGTATGGAGTAAGAATTTCCCTTCATTTTCTCCAGTTAGTATTACCGTAATATCATGTCTTATTTAAGGTGCTTTCTTGCGATTTACCAATCACTGCATGTTTTCGTCTTGATGCATCTACAATACGTGTTTGACATGAGACAAATATGAGACCATTGGTGTGCCGTTTCATTAGGGTTTGCTGCAAAACCAAATCAAATACCATTATACTGTACTGTACTGTACTGTCTCACAGTATGACCGAAGTTATTATTATTTTACCTCACTATACAGCTGATGTTCTGACTGAACTACAGCAACATCTCGCAAATATTTTCTTCAATACAAACACACAATGTGATGTGCACCATTGCTTGACACATTTCTACCAAACACTTAAACTGAAGAGCAGAAACAGCAACCTCTGCAGGTTACTACTATACAGGCTATTGCAGTTTGTTTAGCGGATTGGCTCAAACAGTATAATGTAATTTGTTATGAACAATCCCGCTTTTTTATTTTTTTTAATTTTTTTAGATCAGTTTTGTCAAGGAGCACTTCAAAGAGTCTCAGCAGGAATGGGTGCTTCTTGTGTGTATAGGAGCATCATCTGGCATTGGGCGTCTCGCCTTTGGCAAGGTTGGAGACCTCATACCTGGACTGCAAAAGATCTACATGCAGGTAAGGCTGTACTTATCATAAAATATGAGAAAATTCGGTTAGTCACTGATGTGCCCAGTCTCACTGCAGCTAACTGATTCAGTTGGTTCCTACAATATCTTACAGTGTAATTGTAGTTCTTTGTATATTGTAGCATTTCTGATGCGTCTACAGTATCAGTAATCTCAGATATATAGGAAATTAGTGGTGAGCATTATTGTTGTTGAGGCACAAAATGGGTAAACTCGCACATCAACCCTTCTATTGAAATTGTGAAGTCATTTATTTTCTGAAAAAATCGAATCAAATCTGAATTTCAGGTTAAACCAAAAACCTCCCTGACATTATGAACTGCATTTAGCAAAAAGAGTAGTCCTAGTAATTTACCTTATTTATTGAATGGAAAAGCAAAGCTTGTTTGTACTGAAGGCTGTGTAGGTCAAGATCAACTTTTTAACAAAGTTGAACAATTGTTTTACATTGAAGTATGTTGCTTCAGCAGTGTGGGGATTGAAGGTAACATTCCTGGTCATTGTGGCAGGACAAAACCCTCCTTCATGCTTCATAGGGATATTCGTGATCTCTGAGCCCAGTGTAATAGGATAGTAAGCTGACTGCCCACGTGTTTAGAAAAAGGTTACACAGTCTCATGCAGAACATTTACACTGCTCGCCAAATAAAGATGCAAATGTTTGTTTTCTATTTTATACTCATTGATCATTTAATATTTTTATCCCTATACAGTAGTTGCTTCAATAAAGCCAATAACCACATAATGAACTTGGCTAAACTTCATTTAGTGTTAGTTTATAATACTACTTAGTGAATATTCACATAGAGGATTGAAAGAGAGAAAGTATACCCATCAAAAAATAAAATACTTCATTTGCCAGATTTACATTATGTTATGGTGTACTTTATGTACCCTCAGCTACAGGTTAATGCTGCTACAGAACACAGTACAACATCAATGTGTTTTTCCATTTATTTCAAAATTAGTTGCAGTAATGGACCGTAGCCTGCATTTAACAGTAAAAGCTATGCCCCAACGGCACTAGTGGTCTTGACTATGGATTGTGGCTCATAATACTCATAATAGAGAATAATATTTGATAACACTTTGATTCAGTATGCCAAATTACCATTGAGACGTCGATTGGCTTTGTAGAAACATTAGGAGTGTCTGTTAAATAAACTATGGAAAGCAATAGAGATCGAAACATAAAGTTCAGTATGGTTTTCAGACAGTCATGGCGTTAATTTCTTGTCTGTCCACTAGAGGGAGAAGTGTTCAACTGCAGCCCCCAAGGGTGTATTAACATTCTTGGCCTCCCTTTCAGGTGGCGTCCTTTATTGTCCTGGGGCTCATGTCCATAATGATCCCCCAGTGCTCCATGTTCGAGGGGCTGGTGGTCGTGTGTGTGATCCTGGGCTTGTGTGATGGATGCTTTCTAACCATTATGGCTCCCATAGCCTTTGAGCTGGTGGGGCCCATGCAGGCATCACAGGCCATAGGCTACCTTCTTGGCCTCATGGCCATTCCAATGACCGCAGGGCCCCCCATCGCTGGTGAGAAACACTTCCTGTCTTGTTAGCCTAGGGGGCACCATAACTAACAGTGCACTCGATAAATGTGAAATGGTACTACCATAGTGTACTACAAATATGAAATGGTACTACCATAACACAGTGAGTTTAACAAATATGAAATGGTACTACCATAACACAGTGAGTTTAACAAATATGAAATGGTACAACCATAACACAGTGAGTTTAACAAATATGAAATGGTAGTACCATAACACAGTGATTTCAACAAATGTGAAATGGTACTACTATAACTAATACTGTATGTGTGTTCAACAAATAGTACAGCTGAACAAGTGTAAGAAAGAACTGAAGTGAGAAGTTGGGTAAACTTACAAAAAGGCCCAGGTACATACAGTTTTGAGAGGTCAATATTTACAGAGACAGAGGGAGTTCTGGGGCCATTGCCAGGGACAACCTGTCTCTGGTGATTACTGTTTGGTAACAGCTAGACTTAGGCCAATTTCCAAAGTCCAATATGTTCTTGTTGAATGTAATGTGCCTATATTATGGTCTTAACCCAAAGAACAGTGCTCTGCATGCAGCTTATTTAAATTGCCCTACCTTCATTTTTACTGGATTCATGCTACATAGCTAACATTCCTTAAATCTGTTTATTTCTACCCTGCCCACCCATTTACTCCTGTGTCTGTGTCTAGCAGTGGGAGCCTAGCCAAATGCACTGGAGGCAAAACATCCCTTTGGCTTTGCTTACTATGTGGTCTAAAGTCTGATGTTGAGCCCTGATTCTGTGTTATTAACTCGGGCATTGTTCCCTGTTTTATATTGATTTATAAGATGGCCGTGTCCTATAATGTTTTTCTAATCAATATTTTTCAACTCTGGCCAGCGTTCCAACAGTATGTTACCATTCGTAACTTATGGTCATGATTGGCATATCTGAAACAAAAGTGATTAGGCTGTACCATGGCCTATTATACTTGAGTTTCACTGTATCTAGTGTAACGTGAAAGCGCCCATCTCCCCATATGAGGAGTAAAGCCAAGAGTGTTATGCTTCACGTTGTCACTATACTGTATGTGACAATACAGTAGCCTGCACTGTTTCGTCACGTATGACAACAGCAGTTACACACGCACTTTGAGAAAGTCCATACTGACTTACCGTTACTTTTATAGTATGTTGTGCAAATAACTATGAACAAAGGTGCACACTACTGTGTGTATTATATCCCACACTATGATATTCATATTATCCATATTTCCTGTTATGCTACCTTTCACTTGTAAATGGCAAAACAAGTCACACATCCTTTGAATTCATTAAGTTGCTAGTTCTTATCCTCCACTAGGTCTTACCTACACTTTCTTCCATTCTGCTTTTCTACTTTCACACACTAATATTTCCTTGGAGATATCTTGTAATAGTGACAGTAAGATGAACTGTGTAATTGTTCTGTACTCTCCAGGCTTCCTCCATGATTACTTTGGGAACTACACGGTGGCCTTCTCTCTGGCTGGGGTACCTCCCATGATTGGGGGTGTGGTGCTGTTCTTTGTGCCCCTGATACACCGCAGGCTCCAGCGAAATCAGGCAGTCGCACAGCTGGAGGATGGCAGCACTACCGCCCACATGCTACCCTCCACCCTGCCAGCAGGGGAGCTCAAGAGCTGTCCCAATGGAGACATGTTACCTGGCTACACCAACGTCGAGACACACATCTAAGTAGCCATGTCTAAAGGTAATCTGTATCGTAAGGCTGTCCTTAATGAGTCCTTGAGTTTTGCATACTGTAATGTAGCTCTGAAGGTCACCCCTGCCCCCCCAACACACACACACACCACCCAGTGCTGATTGGCTTGCTCCTCCCCCACCTCCTACAATACAGTTTTGTGGACAGGGCCGACATAATAAAATTGAGGATTTCACCTTTAAGATCAATGACTAGTATAATGCCACCGTTTATTAATGATTACAAGCAAACTACATTGACATATAGATGAGTGTATGCAAGTACAGTACATTAATGTGTATATTATACTTTTCATGTTCTCTTACAGGGATTCAACCCACCAGCATGTTTTGCTCCTTATGTGTCTGACTAGAGCAGAACCTATTATGTATATAGGGATATCATTACCCAAACATGAACTTCCTGTTGGCTGAACTTTAACCTCTCACCCTTTGAACTCTTCTTGATGGGCTTGGTTCCTTTAAGGGGTATTCTGCGATGGAGTCAGAAGCTACCATGGAGCTATGAGGACAGAATGAGAGTGATGTTTGATCAAAATCTATTCTAATATAGGATAATTAGAATACAAACTTCATGTTAAAAGTAATTTTAAAGACACCTTGTCTTGTTAAACCTGTAAATGTTCAATTGAGTTTATTTTTAGATTTATAAATATCAAATGGTTAGGAAACAGATATACAAAATTACTTAGTGAAAATATGATTCTGATTCTATTTATGCACCATAGTCTACCTAATTTTGAATGTGATGTAATGTGTTTTGTGGTGGTTTTTATTTTTCTAATAAGTCTCTTTTCAGATTTTGGGGTCAGCAGCCATTAGATACATACAGTACCTACTACTGTATAGATACAGTAGTAGAGATCTCTACTATTTCCTACAATACACCCCTACTATCTCAAGGCCCCTGTGTACACAACTACCACAGGAACCCCATAATTTTCTCACCCTGACAGGACTTTAGCAGGTCAGTTAATAGCCAGAATTTAAAACATGATAAAAATCGACAGTATGTGTACATATATATATGTATATATATATATATATATATATATATATCGACTGGTCAGTGTGAAACAGATGTTTAATGCTATTCACCCTTCAGATCATGTTGCATGACAACACATATTATACTTCACATAAAACAAATGCTTAAGACAGCTAAGACAGTCATAGCATTAGACGCTACTTACCAGTAACTTAAAATCCCTTTGTAAAATCACCAGGTGTTAGCTATGTGTTGATGTAACCTTAAATGTAGATCAGCCTTTTTGGTGGCTACAGTTTTTTGTTCACATTTTGTTTTACTGACCCTGGGGAATGATAATCACTGCAACTGAAAACTGAGAGAAGCATTTTAAGTTAGGCTATTGAATGACTGCTAGATTTTTTTAAACAAATCATTTATTGTATCTTAAGGTAATTTCAATTGTAGATTTTATTAAACTTAAATTGCACATTGTAGGGTCCTGAGAAGGTCATATAGACCTACCCTGGTTAGTTTGAACATATGATGGCTTTTAACTGTGAATATATTTACTTAATTATTAACCACCGCACAGAAATCAACGCACATATGGACTAGAGTTCATAGTTGATATGTTGAAGAAAATAATGAAACAATTTAATCTAATATGACATCTTGTCCTTGGTGCCAGATGTGTCTTGGTGGCGGTAATTATTTTTTCAACCATCAAAGTACACACACACAGTATTTGATGAGATTTTCTTCCTTTTTTTAAATACAGATCAATTGAATATGCACCTTATATGGGAGATGCACTTATACCGTATGCAAAATGTAATTAAAAGCCGTATCAAGGCCTTGTACACTGCAGAAGATAAATGGTCTTCTTTATCTGCACCGCCTTAAATCCCAGCATTTTTTCTGTTTTCTTTTTCTCTCTCTATGTATTCTGTAATATTTTTCAGCCTGTCAACTTTTCGTCAGGGTGCTAGATACGTCACTAGGTTAGTCACAATTTCACCAGTATTCCATGTGAGACTTTTCCTTTCTGTTGATTGCATATGGTTGCTTGTGAATTTATCTCTGTTTCATATTGCGCACAATTAAGCATGGGTGTGTGCATCAGAATCACAGCAGTTTAATCCTTTAGTCATGTAACATTCAACTTGGCATAGCATTTTCATTTAAAACAAGGGTCCTATTGAGATGTATGCAGCCAAGGACATGAGCTCTTACAGTACTCTCAATGACATATTACATTCAGGATGACAATTTTCTTCTTTATTGTTATTATACTGAGGGCATTATCTCTGCCACTGCCGTTAATATAATCAGAAAAAACCACACTGCCTCATTTAAGAACTGCTCGTTCCCTCAAGAGGATACTGTAGGTTGTAGTTTATGTTACCTTTTTTACATGACATGCACATTTGGACCACTTACGTCCTCAGATTGCATGCATACAGTAGGGTTTTAAAGGTACACTCCTCGATTGCCCATGTGATTGAAACCAACATTTAAATGAAAGTCAGAGAAGCCATGCCCCTCCCCCACCTGAGTACTTATTGGCTGGCACTTTTCTCTACGTTTCACCCTACAGCACACCTAGGCTCACACAATGTTCTTATTCCCTTTACATATATGTGTTGTGAGTTGGGGATGAAATGTGTGGTTATGGGGCTGCTATAATACAATCATGGAGTATACCTTTAACAAAATTGCAATATTTTGCACAATTGAATGAGATGAAAGGCTTTAAGTGATACTGTACTGTATATGTACAGGAAATTACATTCCATCCGTGCTTTCCTTGGGTATTTAAGCTTTCTATCATTTGGCTTTTTGCTTTAGGGCCTAATACCTCTAGATCACCACTAAGTGGAGAAATTGCTATAGAACAAAAGGTTTTAAGTAGTAAAACTACACCTATACCTCAGTCATACCAGTGAGACACAATAGCATTTTTATGTAAAGTCTTGTGGTTTTATGCAATAGGGCTCTTAGAACAAATCCATCCATACATGGGTGCACTGAGGCCCACGGGCGACAATACTAGCTGCCAAAACAACATGTTCTCAGTTAATCTTAAAATCTCCCCAACCTCAATAATGTCCCAATTTACGCCACATGCTAATAAATTTAAAACAAGTCAATTTATTTATTACAACCAATGTTGACCAAAGTTTTGTACAACATGATCCAAACAAGTATCAAAAATCAACATGAATACATGAAACATTCAATAATAAATGTAAACATAAACAAAGAAAACAGTAGGAGGGAATAGACAGTTACAAGCTGTCCCCTTTTTTGTTCCTCTAATTATGTTATTTACCTAATATATTCCTCAATGAACACAAACTAGCTAAACTGTGGAGCCACACTCATACAAATCATGTAAATAAATCACTATAGCTGATATTTACTGCTGGTTATCCTAAGATTTGCGCTACTATTTGTGAAAGCCTTTCTATTTTTACAACCTGCACAGGTGTGACATTCCTGGAATTATTGTGTCCTTTTGCCTGAGTGGTTGGTTCACCAGAGAGTATACTACGCAAAACTGATTTCAGTATAACCATTTGCATTGACCCATGTGCTGTACATAATGTTTGGTTGCTACTCACTTATAGTAAGTAATTGGATATGGTAAATACTTAATAAGGAGATTGCTTTCTGTTACTTCTATATTTTTGACAATAATTTCCACTTGTTATATATGCTGTTTGTATCATAACATCCCCAGCACTTGTAACCTCTAAATAACTCTTGATTTATCACTGTTGTTAAAGTAAATATATATAGAGTAAATTGGCATACAGTGTACCAAAATAGGTAGTAGTCACTGTTAAATTAGCCTAGATAACCATGACTATAACTTTTGCATTGTTATTTTTATTTTACTCAATAATTGTCTTGTGTTCCTGATATAAATAAATTGATGACCACTGGAAAAAGAATGAATAAGTAATAGTTAAAGTATAAGAGTAGAGGTAATATATTTTAATATACTGATTACATTGTCTCTTGAGACAGTATTTGGCTTGCCAATATATTGAACGTTTAGGTTTGTAGTTCACAGAGTAATCATGTGAGGGGAATGGGAAATTGATGTCTAATGATATGTACAAAGTGGTTTCACATCCAGTTTTGTAGCAAAATCTAAACTTACGAAGTTAGACATTTTTCATGAAATGTTACTTTAATTTTGAGCACTATCTTTCCTACCAGTATTATTAGTAGCATTCCATGCAATGTCATGTACAGTATGTGTTTATCTGATACATTTGACTGATTAAATGGTCTACCTTTCTTAAATGATTGCATACCTCAGCTTAGAAATGTACGCATACTTTCCCACTTTCAGCATAGCCAATAGTCTGTAAATTATGAAGTGGTATTACCGTTATCATTCTGTTTCTAAATCTCTGAATATTTTGTAAAGAAACCTTTTTCAGTGTTATCTAAGAATCTCTAGCATGTTTTGTTGTTATAAGTCATTCACATTTATAAAAACTGTTTTAAAAATATATTTTGTGCACCAATATTTTAAGCACCATATTGTCTATTGTCTGCTGTCATACCGTTGTCTTCAAATATTTCTTAGATTTGATCTATTACTCATGTTTATCATTTTCAGACACAAGTCAGTGATTCTTCATTCCCTTAGATATAGTTAAATTAATGTCAGTTTAACCAATTCATCATCATTGTTTCATCTTTGATGAACTTGAAGAGTTGTCAACCTCTCTTGCCCAAACTACTGTATACATACAATGTTTTCCCTTTAACTGAATCATCTACTTTAGCTCGTAATATTACTTGTGGATTAGGCTTAAAAGCTGGTATTCGTGCTCCAAAAACAGTCATTATTTTTAAATCTGTATCAAAAACACAGTTGTTATTTTTCCTAATAAAGCAACATGTAACTATTGTGTTATCGTATCATATCTTATTATATTGGATTCTCGTGTGTTTTTTTAACTGTAAGTATGTACTGTAATGTGTAAAAACCAATATACAGGCTTTGAAGATTCTTATTTTAAAACAGTTCAGTAGTCAGATCACTCCATATGTACTCTACAAAGCTTAAAATGTATACATGTTAAACGTATACTCTTGTTGCCATAGTGAAATGGTTCATTGAGGCATCAAGAACCATATTCTTCAGGCCTGTTTGCTACTTATTTGACCCCGGTTTGCAGTCACCCATATAGTTGCAGTAAATATAGCATTAACGTGTTAAAGACATTTTTAGAAGTTAACATAGAGCATAGGTTACACAGCAACATATACTGATATTGGGAACTCTCAGTCAAGGCATCTTGAGAAGTTTATGATAAACTATGTATTACAGTATTACTGAATATGCTTAGATAGATAGATGGATGGAAATAAATACTGACACTGCATTAATAACTTCTCTTGGATTACAGTATGGTAACTCATACTATGCATTATACAATTGTTTAATTGACCAGTTACGTTACTGTACGTTATGCAGCTACAGAGAATAGTACAAATAAAGCCTTTATGGTCCAGTAGAGGGCACTTCTCCCTCAATTCTTGATTTTGACTACTGTAAAAACATTGCGCTGCTCATAAAAGATGATGTATTCTGTGAAACCATGTACACAGACTAACTATGTTCTTAGATTCTTAGGTTAGTTCTACACTGATGTAGTTCCTAGTGCTACAAGTTCAACAAGATAATTATACACTCTAATCAAATAATAGCCTATATACATATTGAAAATTATTAAATTACTTTAGTGTAGTAATGTAGCAAAAAGTACATAAAACCCAAATCAAAACTAACATACATTTCAGTAATTAAATATTTGACATACATTTACAATACATAGAAAGTTATATATGCTGAAATTGGAATGTTTGGCAAAACAAAGGATTACACAATACAGTTTACTTTTTAGAAGTTCAAAACATGTCAAACCAAATTAATATGAACATGGCATAAGATAAATCAAACATTTATTGTATGTGGACACATATATACAGTATAAGAAGTACTGTGTAATGATGTAAGGGAAGTTTCTGAAAGTGTTTGGGGATTTTTTGTTTCAAAACAGAATGCCACACAATGGAGCACACCAAATGTCTTAAATTCAGAGTTGTATTATTAAACCCCTACTTTTCTCAACTGTAAAAGCTATGGCCAATCAAGTATCAGGTTATCAATCACACATCAATGTATAGGATAGGAATGCTAAATCCTTTATGACATTAAAATTATATTTAATATATACAGCATAAAATATTGATCACTGTCTTGTTACAATGCTGCATCTGGCCAAACTCTGTATCCACAGCACAATTAGCAAATGTTTAAACATACATTTGAAATTGTTATATTCATGTTCAACATAGAGCTCATATAAAAAATTCAAGTGGTCTTTAATGCATTAACTTAAATATTGTATAATAGTGAAAACATGATTTTAGTTTCAGCACTGAACTTTTCACTTTAAAATTAATTTGCAAATAGTAACAACCTTTCTGGTTTTATAAGTAGTTCAAATAAAGATAATGAGCATACTTAACAGTAATGTTAGTTTCTAAATGTTTGTGTAAAGTGATTTTGTGGATACATTGTATAATTGCCAAAATCCATGTAGGTCAAGCTCGTAACCCATGGGCTACATCATCTGATGCCAATATACAGAAATGTAAAGATTGCATGTTGATAGAACTGTTTGGAGTTTTGAAAAAGTGAAGTCAATATTGAGAAATTCTTGTTAGTAAATGGAAAATTAAAATGGCAATCCGTATTACTGAAAAAACAAGCAGGCATGCAGTGTTCACTTGTATAGCAGTAGTTCCACAGTTAGGTTTCCTGATACGTGATGGGTAATCTCACCTCTATGTCAGATAATGATTCAATTCACATGTTACATGTGTAATAGCAGCCAATCCCCCAAAACAACAACATTTCAACCCCATGGGTAAAGACACAAATGGAGTAGGGTATCTTTAACATGTTGTGACAAACAGGAAAATCTTCAGTGACTGATGTATGTGGCAATTAAACTCTTAACATAGGAAATGTGGAAAGAACAAAATGTGTTCATACCAGTTAGTAGGCTATGTATGTAGTTAAGTACAGGTTAAGAACATTATTATAGAAGTGTTTTTAAAGGAATAAGTTGTATGCTGTGCCATCATGTCTCTGCCAACGTTTGTCCTGTCCAGTGAGTTAGTTTGTCTTCCAAGCCAAACACCCTGCTCTCAGGAAACCTCAACTGATAAAAACCGATAAAGGTGGTTACATGTAGCTGCAGTGTACAGAAGACATCCTCAAAACATGTTTTCCTACTGCTCTCACACAGATAGAATACAAAAACAAGCTTAGAAACACACAGTAGCACTCCGCTACACACACACAGACACACACACACACACACACACACACACACACACACACACACACACCTTGTTGGTCTTGACATTTTCCTTCCAATGAAACCATTGTTTCATCCATGCCTATCCTTGACTTACACGCACACCGTTTCCTTTGTTCATCACAAACCACATTTTTAAACAAGCAACAGGACGATGTTTGAATCAATCTTGCGCTATTTGTGTTGCACATGCCTGGTACAGGAGGATAGATAAGCCTTGACAACAGTAGCTGGGAACATCCGGTTTGGATGTAAGATAAAACAGAAACATCAACCTGAGCCCTTCACAGGACTGGTGAGTCTAATAATCTTAGAAAGTTTGGGATATTACTCATGGGTTCCTTCCTTAAGATGAAGGGCAGAACAGAACACATGCATGCTATGTGTCAGGTAGGGTGTTTAGACTAGTCTGAATTACAATTGAGGTTGAAACAAGCAATACAAAAACGTCTCAACATCTTCTCCTAAAGCATCTTTCAAAGGCTCACCCATTCAAGCTGCTCGCACTTTTTGCTATAACACAAGATGTGGCCTTTCTGTGTCTGAGATGAATTAAACACAATTATTACTGTGAAGCACTTCAAAAGTTTATTTAAATTCTAACAAACCAATGGTAAACAATATAGTCTTTCCCCATCATATAAAACAAGAATTCAAACTGTGTACATCCATCCAGAAAATAGACTAAATTATAAACTATTTACACAATATTACATTCAAAACATTGAAAGTTTTAGTCATTACTCATTTGTTCCTGTCCTAAAGATGAAGGACAGAATACATACTGTACATCTACATGCTACAGTATGTGTCCATTTTGTATAGTGTTGAGACTAACAGGCTGGCATTACCATTGTGGTTCATACAAGCGATAACAAAAAGGTCTCTACTCCTTCCCCTAAAGTAACGTTCATGGGATCACAATTATTTACCTCTCCCCTTACAATAATACAGTACTTGCACTTTAGTTTGCGCTATAACATAATCATGATTAAAAAGGTGTACAGTACATCATATACTATATTGTATTTAGACTGCTGGAAAATAACATTGGCTTTGGTCTTTACTATAAAATACATGATTTGCAACATAATACATTATTTCTGTCTGTAGAATGACGAATATATGAAATCAAATGATGTATTTATAAAACAAAACATTACTTTGAATAGAAATGTAAAAGGCTGCTAAAGAGCCAAACATCTCTTAATTTGTTAATATATAATCTAGCAAACAGCTACCAGTTAGTGACAGCAACAGTACAATGTGTAACTTGCAGTTTTGCGCGCCCTTCTCTATGGAACAACATCTATTGTCGCTGGTGAACCAACCACTGCTTTTCGAATCTAAAGTAAATTCCAGAAATCTAAAGATCATCAAAAGATAAATCAAAATGAACATTTACAGTATTTATGAAGAGTTTTACACTGTAGCCTCAAGTGGTGTCCCTGCTTTAAATGTACTATTGCTGTTAGAACCACTTGTTTAAATTAGGAAACTTGCACATAATCCACACAGGGTCATGGATATGTAGTTGGTGTGGGCCTCAGTGCAGAGCTGCACCATGGGGCCTGCTGGTCTCAGGGGTGCTTCTGAGTGTCACAGCTGAGTGTCACAGCCCAGAACCTCCAGGCGCAGGGCGATGTCATTGATCCATCCTCGTGGGTGGATGCGTATGTAGCGGCCAAACAGAGGAGGGTCAAAAAGGTTGAGCACTTCCTTGTCCGGTTCACTGTTCCCTATGAAGATCTGACAGATGAGGGAAAAAGAGGGCATAAGAAATTGTGCTTTTGCGTAATTTATACTGTATGTATTATGATATATTTTGTCTTTGCTTAGAGCCTGAGTCTGTATGAATATACAGTGTGGAAGCAACAAATTATTATGTGTACATGTGTGTGAGTGTGTGTGTGTGTGTCAGAGAGAGAGAGAGAGAGAGAGAGAGAGAGAGAGAGAGAGAGACATTTTCTCTGTGTGACCCCATGTCCATTGCAGTCGTCCAGGAGAGCCCGTCGTCGCTAACGGTTACCGAGAACTCCGTGACGACCATGTGGGTGAGTAGAGAGTGTGCGCCCTGCGTCACAACCCCAGTGATGCGTCGCACCCTGTCCAGGTCGACCTGCAGCCACTCGTGAGGATTGTTATTCTGGAGGGGGCCGGTTCCACACACAACAGCAAGTTAAGGTCAGATCCATAGAAGCCTTCATCATGTCATCCAGGTCTCTTCCACACAAAGCAAGACTAAAGCGTACATTTGCTTTCATCTCTAGGCTATATCTGTTTTATATACGTTTAATAAGGTGACAGACTCCTTATGTTCTTAACCCTCGTAATGTACTCAAAAACCTCATATTTGGCCACATGGTGGCGCCATCTAATTGTGTATGATTTGTGTGTTTTTCAATTGGCATTGCTGAGTGTATTTATATCTTTATTATTTCTTTCTTTATGTATTTGTGTTGTTTCATGTGCCTTTTAACCCTCCTGTTGTCCTCAGGTTTCAAACACACACCTTGTT
>JAODUG010060493.1:0-14514 GCA_027564795.1 Aphredoderus sayanus
ACTTCTTGTACCTCTCTTGCACTGACCTGTCAATGTATGGTGATTTAACAACCTTATATGCTGTGTGGGTAATGCAGGCAACGTGGTCCGTACCTGATGGCCTGGTTCCTGACCCGCAGGCAGCCCGTGAGGTCCAGCCGCTCCAGGCCCCTGCAGCTCTTGGCCACCTCCTCCACGGCGTCGTCCGTGACGTTGGCGTTCACCGCCACGGACAGCGCCCGCAGCTTGGGGCACTTCCTGGCCAGGTAGCAGATGGCCTCATCCTTGAGCTGCCGGCAGGCGGTGAGGTCGACGGAGAGCAGCTCCCCGCAGTGGTCGGCCAGGCAACGCAGCGACAGGCTGTCCACCCACTCGCAGTGGGCCAGCTGCAGGTGCCGCAGGTTCCTGCCGCTCAGGGACACCGCCGCCAGGGAGCGGCGGGTCAACAGCTCGCAGCCCTTCATGTCCACCCGCTGCAGCTGCTGGTTCTGGCCCACCACGGGCAGCAGCTCCTCGTCCGTCACCCAGCCGGCGCAGTTGTGGAGAGACAGGGTGTGGAGGGCTCGGTTGTCCCGCAGCATGAAGCAAAACGTCTCCTTGGGAATCGCGCACGGGCTGATCTGTTAACAGCGACACGGAACGGGATGGATCGCATCCCAGTTCGACAGCTTTCGTTGATCATGTTCACATACCATAGAACTACATATCATTTTCATGCACGCGCGCATATTCTGGTATCTCCCGTCTTTATGAAAAACTAGAATATTATTGATTTGCTGTAGGTCTTATCTGGCATACCCATGCCAATATTCAAATATTGAGAGAATACATATATATGAGTCGGCATTGTTCATATAACTGCAACAAATAAGATGCTCTTAGCCCAGGGTTAAAAGCATTGTTATAATGTTCTTAGCCCCTAGCTGGCCCTGCTCCGGAGCAGGGGTAGCCCCGAGGTTGCAAGGTTAGCTCCTGAAAAACGGTGCAAGCGTGAAACTGGCACTGAAGTATATATTTTTCGTGTGAATCATATAGCCCTGGGGTTACTGTACTGTTGGTTAACCCTGGGTTAATAATATGTGAATGGGCTAAATTAGCCCAGGTTTGACTCTTATCCCCAGGCTAAGGATAGCACTGGGCTAACAATAACTTATGCTGTGTGAAAAGCCAAAACATTAATCGTATCGCGACTTCATAATACAGATTGTCATCATCCATTTCATGTATGGTACCTGTGACAGGTCAAAGGTCCGACAGTTGGCTAGGTACACCTGGATAAGGGCACGGAACTGTTTGCTCACTCTCTGGAGATTGGCTATATGCTGCAACGGCAAATAGGATAGTATATGTGGAACTAGAACATCCTCCCAGGGCAAATCCAAAAGATGACACCTGTTTTAACAAAATGGAAATGTTAATTTTGGTTTTCTGTCCTGCATTAACAGAAATGTTAAGCTAAACTGAAATGTAAAAATTCGAGCAATGCCATAAATGCATCTGTATCGTCTGAGAACACAAATCAGTTCATTATATTTTCATTACAGTACTGTACTGTTTGAAACTTTCCATGACAAATATCATACACATACTATAATGCTTATTTGCAAGCTAATGTGGCTGAATAGCTGGGATATAGCATGTTGCTTTGTATTAGGCTATCAACATATGTTTACAAAACGTACCTTGAAGATGTGTCCATTTTGATCCTTTATACGAATCCTATATAAAGTCGTCAATGGACTATTCCTCATGTAACTGGTAAATACACTGCATTCTCCGTTTGCTAGCGTCAGGTCTAAGGTCTACAGGAGCAGGGTGTTTATTTCCGGGTTCGTATATTTGCATGCCTTGTTTGGATTGGTTGGTTGGAGTTTTACTCATTGGTATGTAATAGGATAGGTATTTTATTTTATTTTATTAATAGTCTACTCATATCTACATGTATTTGCCATGCTACCTGCCATCCAACCAAAACCAAATAAACAACGTTTCCTAGGATATACCTAGAACTGCTCTACTGTGTATGTCATATTCTTTGTACTCTACTTTACCACTTTTTTAGATATTTCACTAATGCCACTTCAAAGCAGCATATAGTGTCTCTAGGGAATAGGTTTTATTATTTTCATGGCTTTTACCTTGTTTACTGTTGTTGATGTTATTTATTTTTGTTTAATATAGAATGTTCCCTTTGTCATTTATTTTTTAAATGTTTTTAACTGTAAAGCACTTTGAGTTGTGTATGAAAGGTGCTATACAAATAAAGTGTATTATTATTATTATTATTATTATTATTATTATTATTATTATAGCATTATGTTTGTGTGTGTGTGTGTGTGTGTGTGTTTGTGTGTGTGTGTCTGTGTGTGTGTGTGTGTGTTTGCAAGCGTGTGTGTGCATTTCTTTGATTTTTAGTATTTCCTCTATACTATTTCATGTTCCCTCCCAACCCTTCGTGAGAGCCATAAATAAGAGGAACAAATGTGACAGAATGAGTATGTTCTGTTGACCATGTATGTGTTGAACAAATGACCATCCTGCCAATTCATCTCTGAGCCAAAGAACAATGAATTCACTCATGCTGAAAAAGTGCAGAGGCAGGAGTTATGTTTCACTGCATGAGGAGAGCCAAAAGGGTGCCCGAATGAATAACCACTTTTGACTGACTACAAGTCAATATACAAGCTTGAGTACGAGTATGGCCAATAAATCAATCTATGATTTCTATGCTGAGACACTTGATGGACAATCTGTTCCACTCAGTGACTACAAGGGTAAGGTGCTTCTCATCATCAACCTTGCCACTTTCTGAGGATCAACAATAGAGGAGGTAATATCTGCCCACAACACTGATGAACAACAGCCAGTTTATCTAATTGTATGATGTGCGTTTATAGTTTATAGACAGAGTGACGTTTGTTTATTGCCTCCACAGTATCCCAGACTGAATGCACTGATGGACATGTTTGGAGACCTCAACTTCACTGTCCTGGGATTCTGCTCCAATCAATTTGGCCTTCAGTCGCCAGGCAGGTCTAGTGGAGCTTGTGTAACTGCACATAGAGATTTCTAGGCAATTTATGGTATCAACCATTTTGTCTTGTTTGTTGTAATGAATGTCAGGACACTATGTTTGCTCGACGGCTAAAGGCTACACCTATCCTCTTGTCCTTTAATACTTTATCTTTAAACGTGTTATTTTAAACATGAATATAACAGAAAACACCAATTTTCTATGTAAAGATACAGTGGAGTAATTGTGTATAAGCAGATAATTATATCACTCTCACTCTGTGTTTATTACAAGACAAGTTCTGTTTTCATAGCCAGGCCAGCAATGTGTGCATGTTAGTGCATGTTAGTGCATGTGTGTGCGTCGCCCATGAAGCAATTGCTGCTTAGAGTCATATAGAACTACCTAAATAGGCCCATATGTTATTTGAAGAAGTCAATTGTGGTTATGTTTATATTTCGTTTGTGGGCATTAACACATCTGTGGGTTTCAGAGATGAATCATGAAACACTTAATGTTCTGAAGTACGTGAGACCTGGAGGGGGTTTTGTTCCCAAGTTCCCTGTGTTTGGCAAAGTTGAGGTGAATGGAAAAAATGAAGATCCCCTTTTCACTTATCTCAAGGTAATGTATTTAGCCTGACTCTGAATGTTGTATTTCGTAATTAATAAATAATGTACATTTGTTTTATTGTTGTCTTATTATTTTTCTATGAACGTAAGACTCGTTAAAACAAATATTTTTGTTTTCTTCGTTAGGAATCCTTGCCTTATGTGAACCCTGTTATTGGAGATTTGAAAAAATTCTACTGGTCACCAATAAAAGTCAATGATATTCGGTGGAACTTTGAAAAGTTCCTAATTAGTGCAAATGGAGCACCTGTCAGACGGTATGTGTGGATTACAATGTTATTTTTTAAGAGTATACTGTACGCAATGCAAACAATATCCTAATGTGGGAAGAATAGTATGTCTGACCAATATATCCTATTGTCCTCGTTGACAAAGTTGCCTAACCCTGCTCCTAAAGTGAGCTAGACCTTTAGAATCCAGTGACTATCTGTAGCTCCTTTTCCTCAATATAATCTGATCTTGGATGAAATTTTATGTTTTAACCATTTTCAATCAGTGCCATTGAGTTCCATTGTTCCAAGAGTTTGGTTGAGGTGTTTCTTGGCAATATATTGTATTTCACAGGATTACTTTAATTTAAGGTATATTGAATACCTATGGCAGAAAACAACATTGCTGATCAAATGTAATAATTAATCCCGAACATGCATCTCGAACAGCATGCGTGCTGGAGGTAACCTGCACTGTAGATTTTGGGGACATGGTCTATTGAGTTAATAATTCCATTTCTTGTTCTTTCCAGTTATGAACTTCACAGTCCATTTGAGAATGTGGAAAGGGACATTGCAACACTTCTATAGAAGAAATTGCCTCTTTTAGCTGTCACAACGTGGGTCTTGCAATATCAGTGGCAGAGTGAAGATTCCTCAGTAAATGCAGACAGTAAATGCACCTGAGCTGGATCTGATAGAGAGGACAAAGGACTCAGAGATTAGTGCATTCTCTCAGAGGACAAATGCCCTCCGCCATTGCTGATGTTTGGTGTCACTGCTACCTGTTTTGTCATTTTGAGGGTGGTGGGGAATTTAAACCTAAATAAATATTTACTTCGGTAATTTGTATTGTGTTCATTCATTTGTGTATTGCCCTCAAGAAATTGGAATATCTAGAATATGCTATGGCAACATGGACTAATTAAAATATATATAGGATTTTTTCATTCAAAGATATCATGGACTGTCAGTAAACGTTTTAACATATTTAACCCTTAATAGTATCTGTTCAAAAATGTACATACGTTTTGATATTCAAGTGTGAAATTATTTTGATAATACATTCTTAAAAATCAAGTGAAATAAAAACCAAAACAAACTATTTTCCATAATATTATAGAATATACTGTATAATATAGATTATATGCGTCATACTCTGTGGGGAATTCACTGCTGTCACTCATTCCAACAGAAATTACAGCAATAATGATCTTCAAAAATATCCTTATCTGGACAATGTTGTCCTGCTTGGTTCCGGGTAAGGATGATTATTTTCACCATGTAAATACTGAATCATAAGGTTATTCCCTACTAATTTCATTTTAATAATAATAATAATAATAATAATAATAATAATAATAATAATAATAATAATAACTAATATTTATTTTAATCAAAAATATCTAATATCAATTTTACAGGCTCTTACAGTTGGTTTGGCTGGTTTAGTGATGCCATATAAGTCTGTGAGCCAGATGTGCCACATCCACCATCTATGCATTCCCGACTCTCAACCTAACAAAACCTAACAAAAATAACTCAGTAAGTCTTGGAGGGACGGTGTCGGTGTCCAGCATCTGACTGGGACATGGCAAAGCACCATGACTTTCCATTGTCTCTTGGGAAAGCCAGCAGGCAAGGTATATGGTGACGTCACATAAGGTCTTTAAAAGAAACCGGTTTAGATAAAAGAATGTCGTTTTCTATTTTTAATTTCTTTTCTTTTTACACTCCGGTCCAGTTGATGGCGGTAATGCACCTATGCTGGTTTGCCAACCGCCATTAAACATAAAAAAAATAGAAGAAGAAGAAGAACAAGTAAACATGGCTGGTGTTGGATTCCAGCGATGGGCCCGAGCTCTATCGGCCGGGAAAAAAGCTGGTATTTCAGCGCTCCTGTCGGGATGTAGAACAGGTCAGTCAGGTTTTGCTTATTCACGATGCAGAAGTCTTATTAAATCTCAATTATTGTCTGAGATCTGATTAGTTTGTGCCTGCACTATTATAACCTTGACGGGCTAACGTTAGCTTGCAATGGACAAGCAGTCTCTTGTCTGTATGCTGTACGTTACAATACAGTTAAACGTAAACTACTGTGTACAGTACTGTAAACAATATATATTCCAATTTACATTTTCTTCTAAATTGTGCAATTAGGGCAACTTTACAGCAAGATTGTCCCAAAATACCCAGATTTTTTATGTAATTATGGAAAACCTAATAAATAAACACTTGAATAGATACCACCCACAACACCTAACTATTGAGCAATTGCTCAATGTTATTCCTCAACCTAAAATTGACAGTTATTACAATTGACTGTGTTGGTAAAAATTAAATTGCCTTGCAGCATTTTTAGGATTTACAATTGGGTAATTTAGCAAACACTTTGATCCAAAGAGACTTACAGTGAATACTGTAGTACTATTGCTACAATACAGTAGTAAAGTATGAAGCAACGGGTTTGGGGTTACACCTCTTGTTCAATAATACTGAATTTTGTTTGTAGATTGGGTTCTGCGTACTGTAGTATGCATATATGTTTTTTTTTAAAGCTTCTGGCAGTACGAAGGGCATACTCCCAGGTCCATACCCAAAGACTCCTGAGGAAAGAGCTGCTGCAGCAAAGAAGTACAATATGAGGGTTGAGGATTATGAACCGTATCCTGACAATGGCGAGGGGTGAGAATATTGTTCAGTGGCATTTGTTTCCATGGCTAGATGAAATAATCTTACACATAATTTACAACATGTTTCTATTATTTTGTTTTATTTGTAGCTTTGGAGATTATCCTAAATTACCAGAGAGATCTCAGAGTGAGAGAGACCCATGGTACCAATGGGACCATCCTGATCTGAGAAGAAACTGGGGAGAGCCGGTAAGATGTCTGTGCAATATGATATATGAGCAATATATGTTTTAAAGACATCAACATTAAACACATTAATGCTGGTTTGACATGTATAATACATATCATACTTATTATGGTACTATTAGCACAATAGAAAATAATATTTTTATTTAAATAAGTATTTTGCATCCCTGTCAGTTGGACTTTTATCCTATAAATGTATTCTCTGTTTGTAGATACACTGGGATTTTGACATGTACATCAGGAACCGTGTGGATACCTCTCCCAGCCCAGTTCCCTGGTCCACAATGTGCAAGCAGCTGTTTGGTTTCATAGGATTCATGCTGTTTATGTTTTATGTTGGGGAGCATGTTCACGTTTACCAACCTGTCGTAAGTACAGAAAAGGTGGCAAATTGTAGACTTCTGTTTTTACTAAATGTATTGATTGAATTAATGTGATTTTCCCCACAGACGCAACATTTCTTTCCCATATATATTCCCATCCCGAATATGAATCCCCTTATATCCCTTATATAGCCCTGCCTCTGCTGAATTATTTATTTGTGTCCCTGGTGGGAAAACAATTTATTATTAGAGGGGAATGTCTCCTTATTCTAAGCTTGCAAGACCTTTCTGACTAATAAGTCACCTCTGTTCAGAACCGTTTATGGTAGAGGCACTGCAAGATTGTGTAATTTCAAAGTTATTGTTGTTATTAATTTTGTGTTCTGACTGACACATCACAGTATGTCACAGGTAATGATGGAATTTACATTTGTTTCAGGCACCTAAACAATACCCCTACAACAACCTGTACTTGGAGAGAGGAGGAGATCCTGACAAACAGCCTGAGGAAGTGAAAAACTATGAAATCTAATGTCTAACAAATAAAATTGTGTATATATTGTCATGAATAAAAAGCGTACTTAACCAAATGGTTTTTGTCTATATGGAAATCCTAACATTTAATAATTGAGTTTTGTGCTAGTTAACTAAAAAAAAATGTGTGGTTTGACTTGTATGAGCGAGAAGCAGAAACGCATATATGTACACATCTGAACGCAAAACTACAGTATAGCGAAGTCGAAGTCTTCCTTATTGTAGGACAATATTAGCCTACGTCGGCTACCGTACAAGAGTGACAACACGGCAAAGTACTTTGGTCGGAGTCAGTGGCTTAGCTGCTACCTATCTTAGCAGTTAACTAGCGTGATATTTGTTATTTGCTGTTAACAGCGCGGACGTGAGTATACTATTTGTGTCAAAATATATGTTTTACTGTAAACGTTTATAATGTTGTCTAAATAGTGTCAATTCTGAAAGTTGTATTGATGGCTAACAGTAAAGCTGTAATGAATCGTAATGTAACAGTACTCTACTTACAATAGAGCTGCAAATACAACGTTTAAGATTTTCTCCTAAAATTAGTTTGATATACGCGTAGTTCATTTACATGATAATCGGTGTTTATGTTTTTGAGGGGATATGCAATACAGGAACATGTATTCCTTTAACTAGCTAGCCAGATGATAGCTAGCAGCATATCGGCTAACTGGTGTGTACAATATGTTCCGCGTTCAGTAATATACAGTGATACAGTTATTAATTTGTGTGGAACAGGTCTTATAACGATAAAGTAAAAGTATCTTGCCGCAACTTTAACCTTTTAATATCTTAAATTATATCACCGGCAAGGTGGGTTTTAGGGTGTAGTCACAGCAGTGTGTTAGCATGGGTGCTACCCTTTTTTCATTTTAATGCTTGATACACCAGTGTAATTGTTTAATATGATAGTGGTTCATATGTTGTCGTTTTCAAACGTTAGTAAGTGTGCACACGTCTGCTTTATCATGTCACATTGCACAAGGGATAACAGTAGGGTTTATGCCTGTGGTCTTCTATCCAGGGTTGTGCAAACATTCTTCTTAGCACAGGAAGATGAGACTGAAGGAGATCCAGAGGACAGCCCACCAGGCGTGGAGCCCTGCAGAGCACCATCCTATCTACCTTGCATTAGGTAGAGTGGGTAGACTATGCTATGTAAAGTTGCTGTATCCATCTGTGTTGTATTGATGCTGCAAATCAATGTTGTGTTTTGTTTTAAATAGGCACATCAGCTCAACAGCTTGATGCGTCATTTAACACCACCGCTGCCCTCGAGATATTTGAGATGGATTTTTCTGATCCATCTCTGGATATGAATCTGAAGGGGTCCCTTCCCACTGTGAACAGGTGAGTTATTGACTGGTGACTGACTAATGCAAACTAGGCCATTGTCTGTGTCCCATAGGCCAAACGTGTTCTAAGACACTTAGATATATGTTGTAGGCCTACATGTGAAGATGAACAACTGCTGTACATGATGAGCATGTATTGGGGAAACTTGTTGTCCATATTGACCATGTCTTCAAATCTATGTCCTAAAGGTTGCACAGTATCATATGGGTGAATTTTGGAATGGATGCCGAAGGTTTAGGAGGGAGACTGGTTGGTGGAAGTGAAAATGGCATGGTTACAGTATATAGCCCAGAAGCCATTGTTACGTCTGCAGCTGACGCAGTAGTGGGACAGTCTGACAAGCACACAGGCCCAGTGAGAGCACTTGACTTTAACCCGTTCCAGGTAAGAATTACAGTCAAAGTCTGATGTTTACATAATTTATTTGCATACATTTTCATTTAGCATATGCTTTCAGTCAAAGCGACCTACAATAAAACACATTTGTCAATAGATGAATAGGCCATTATATTGTAGCTAACTTACTTATATTGTAAGTAGCTTTCTGTGACATGAATCTGCAGTCATCAGCTCTAACTTAGTTCCTGAATCCTGACCCTGTGTTCGCATGGATGATTTGAGATGCTGCCTTCACTCCCATTTGTAGTATTTGGATATAACAGACCTCCTAGTCTCTTTTTGCACCGCATATTTGTTTTGCAGGGGCTACTTGTCTCTTGTCATTGTGAAAACACTTACTTTCATTGAAGATCAATGGCAGCCGGTTGCTTTGTCGTCTCCCTGACGTTCGTGTGAACGCAGGGTAAAGCATCATACCATGATACCATGATTTTTCTTTCAGAGTAATCTTTTGGCATCAGGAGCAAATGATTCAGAGATATACATTTGGGACATGAACAATTTTAACAACCCTATGACGCCAGGAGCAAAGACACAGGTGATTTCTTATTTATTTATTTATTTATTTATTTATTTATTTATTTATTTATTTAAAACACATTTGTATCTATTCTACAACAGAAATTATGCAAAAACAGTATAATAGAAACCGGAACTATGGTATGATACACTTCCTTTTTTTCTTACCTTTTGTAGCTATTTGAGGTAAGCAATAAGAATAACACAAATTATATATCAAGTTTTTGATTTGAATTTTGTGTGTTGTGTCTAACTGCCTTTAGGATTTCTGGGTATAATAATGCATGTGGAACATGAGCATGTTCCTCAACACAATGCTCATGTTCTACATGTTCTGGTTACTAATTACTCCGTTTCTCATTGCAACACTCCACATATATCTCTGGATTTTCCCCCTGTGAGAAACAAGTATTACAAAAACGGTGTTGTTTTCGGTTTGAAACTCAAGCCTGTCCCACATTAGAGTGACATCCATTCTTCTCTATGCTCCTTACCCTACAGAGCATCTTCACTAACCCCATCTTTTGCTGCATGAACTTTTGTGCAGTGTATTTTAAACGTTTACACGTTATCTGCGGAGGCAATGGAACCCAATGGGGTGTATTAACCCTCCCGCTGTCCTAAGGTTTTCAGCAGACAACCAGCCAACCGCGGAATGTCATATATCCGTGTTATGGTTGGCGCCCGCTACTGGCAAGTGCACCGGGTCATTTTGACCCATAGGACAGCGGGAGGGTTAAGTAATTTATGCAACATAGGTTCATGTCTAATTTTATGTAGCCTCCTTTTTGTTATTGTGGTGATAATAACAAGTTGCACGTGGAAATGTTTATATATCATACACGTTAGTTAGCACGTGTGATTGGGAAACACTGGCTTCCAACAGCCTCTCTCTGTCTGTATCCAGCCTGCAGAGGACATCAGTGTGGTGTCTTGGAATAGGCAGGTTCAGCACATCCTGGCCTCTGCCAGCCCCAGCGGCAAAGCGGTTGTCTGGGACCTGAGGAAGAATGAGCCCATCATAAAGATCAGTGACCACAGCAACAGGGTTGGTGTCTGTCGCCAGTCACGGGACCACCTGCCTTGTTTCATTGTTTTAATATAGGTGTTGGTCTTAAAGGTATAGTCAATGATTGTAAGCACATTCACTGAATATCTTCTCTTGGTCTCTGTAAATTGGAACACAGACAAAGTGGTGCCGACCGCACAACAAGAACCTAGCCTTTGCAATCTGTTTTTGTTTTGATTGAGTTCAAATGTCAATAACTTTTCTCCATAATGACTGGCTATACCTTCTCCATATTATGTGGCTTGTTGCTGGTGCGCTAGATGCACTGTTCAGGAATGCTGTGGCACCCTGATGTGGCCACCCAGCTTGTGTTGGCCTCCGAAGATGACCGTCTGCCAGTCATCCAGATGTGGGACCTGCGCTTTGCCACCTCCCCCCTCAAAGTCCTCGAGAACCACACAAGGTGAAACTCGAGCACGTTTTCACAGTAGGACACCGTTGATGCAGTTTCTTTGTCACAGATTGAGGTAGTAACCTAACGAGCAGTGAAAGGGAAACTATATTTTTTACATTAAATCTTTGTTTATTAGGGGAATTCTGTCCATATCTTGGAGCCAGGCTGATTCAGAGCTCCTGCTGAGCAGTGCTAAAGACAACCGCATCCTCTGCTGGAACCCGAACAGTGGAGAAGTAGTTCACTTTTTATTAATACATTTGTGTTCCTCAGTGTCTTTCCATTGTTCCCATGTGCACAGCCTAATGTGTCCCTCGTCTCCTTCCTCCAGGTAATTTATGAGCTTCCCACAACCAACCAGTGGTGCTTTGATGTGCAGTGGTGTCCCAGGAACCCAGCGCTGCTGTCTGCAGCCTCGTTTGATGGGAGGATCAGCGTCTACTCTGTGATGGGAGGCAGCCTGGAGGCTCAGCAGCACAACACTGCTGACAAGGTAGGAGCTGTCCTGCTCTCTCCTAAGGCTGTGTGTTGAGAAAGTGGTGGTTCTGTCAGTGTGGTCTGCACTTCTGTGGTTGTTTAATGGTGTGGTTGACATGGACTCATACAAACGTTATGTCACGTTTGACCTACAACCTTTCTCACAGGTAAATGTTGTAAAAGACTACCCTCCCAAAAGCTGTTAGTTTTAATTGAAAGCTGTGTTCCCCAGATATCCTCTTCATTTGACACAATGGACCCGTTCGGGACAGGGCAGGCTCTCCCGCCCTTGCAAGTTCCTCAGCCCACAGCCCAGACCACCATAGTCCCCCCTCTGAAGAAGCCTCCAAAGTGGGTCCGCAGGCCTGTCGGGGCTTCCTTTGCTGTGAGTTCAGCTCTTTCCACAGCAGTTCCTCATCCCGGGGCTTTCCTGGGGAATCTGGTTGAAGAAGTCCAACGGTGATGATTATCTTCATCAGTGATGATGATAATAATACACTATATTTCTATAGCACCTTTCATACAAGTGCTTTACAGTTAAAACAAGATTACTAATGGAATTAAAATGAGTAGAACAAGGGGAAAATGTGTTGCCTTCCTGCTTAGAGGCTCGCAGCTCTGACCTACCTGTGTGTGGGCGGTGGCGGTCTGTGTTCCAGTTTGGCGGGAAGCTGATAACCTTCGAGAGCCCCAAGCTTCCTCCGGTGCAGAGCCCCCAGTCGGTCCCCACCAGGCAGGTGTTTGTCAGCCAGGTTACCACGGAGACGGAGCTCCTGCAGCGCTCCAGGGAGCTGCAGGCCGCCCTGCAGGCGGGGTCTTTCACTAGCTACTGCCAGGCCAAGATCCAGAGCGCCGCCTCCGATGCGGAGCAGGACATATGGAAGTTCCTCCTGGTACGACATAGACACGCACATACCTGCAAACATCGCAAAGGGGGAGGGGGGGGGGGGGATCTGCCAATTACGGTGGCAACACTCCGCATTAATCTGCCGCCTTTAACTTTTCACAGGTCAATTTTGAAGAGGAAGCCCGAGTTAAATTCCTCAGGCTTTTGGGATTCAGCAAAGATGAACTGGACAGAAAGGTCTACAGTCGTTCACCACAATCAGTGTTCTCTATTCTAAAGCATGTAACTAATAATGAACTGTATTAACCACCACCACATTGTGTAAATGCAGATCTCTAAGTGCCTCGGCAAGAATCCGCAGCCTAATGGTTATGGAGTAGATGCAAAAGACTTGGCTGAGAAGATGCAGCTACTGTCCACGGAGGTCAGCAGTCCGTGTGATCAAAAGCGTGCGTCGGCCAGCTCCTGCTTGCTCTACCTCAGCCATAATGCTTTCCTCTTGCTCACAGAGGTCAGAGGAAGCCAGCATGGCTGCCGACACCAGGTCATCTAGCTCCACTTCACCGTTGGACTTCTTCAACCAGATTCCCCAGGAAAGCCCCAGCTTCCAAATCCCTGTGACGTCAGGTACAATCTCCTTTTGTTCATTTTAACTGTAATGTTTACATTTGGCCACAAGGGGTCATTATCAGCGAATAGCATCCCAGTAGATAAAGAATTCTGCTTGCTGTTATTCCTGTGTGTATATACAACATGTATGGAAATATCCTGTCAGTTAAAAATTTTGAAATTATAATATGCCTTTTTTTTATGTGTTTATTGCTTTTGCAATTTTGACGCAAGAAAACAAATGGCACATAACCAGTTGTGTTTTCTATACTTTTTTTTGTAAATGTTGTATTTGTAGTCTACTCCCTCGAGGAAAAGTGAAAAAGAGATCTGTTGCCCACTGCTCATCGATCCTTTCCTCGGTTGTGATGTGCAAGCTGACCATCAACAGCAGCATCCCTTTGTGTTTAGGCTATATGTGCAAGTCATTTAGAGTAATAAATAAATGACGTGCTAGACTTTTTGCGTAGACGTCTGGGTGTCCCAGATGCCTATTGCTCGTCCTCGATTAAGTCACACCCAGTTCCCGATGGGCCGCGAGCAAGACCGACGCTGGAAATGCGTCGGCCACGACCATATCGGGTTAAAATCTGGCTGTACTTGTGTATTCTGATGCCAGCATTATAGAGGCAGTTGTCTCGGGTGGACTTGTGTGTAAACCAGAGTGTATTGTTTATTAGAACTTCTACACACAGCATTTATTTATTTATTTATTTATTTCTAAATAAAATGTTTTCTTCTCAATCACCAATCTTTCCCCTTGTGTCTCTAAAGACACGGACGGCCTGATCAGCCAGGCGCTGCTGGTGGGTAACTTCGAGGGAGCTGTGGACTTGTGTCTGAGCGACGGGCGCTACGCTGAGGCAATCCTGCTGGCAATCAGCGGGGGAGAGGAGCTGCTCAAGAAGACCCAGCAGAGATACCTGGACAAGCAGAAGAACAGCATCTCAATGGCAAGTGACTTAACGTCCTGTACTTCCGTAGAGATGGAGCAAATACAATTTTCACCACCTATCTACGCCTCTTGACCCTGTCGTGAAAATATGTTTTTGTAGTCGGTTTCACCACAGGGTGTGATTAATTTATGATGAGCTTGTGGCCTGGATTCTGTTTTTGTTTGGATTGTCCTGCATGACGAGTGTCAAATTGTGCATGCTGTACATCAGGTGTGTGTGTATGTTTGCATGTGTAGTGTGTTTAACCCTCGTAATGTACTCAGAAACCTCAAATTTGGCCACACGGCGGCGCCATCTAATTGTGTATGATTTGTGT
>JAODUG010060512.1:0-14510 GCA_027564795.1 Aphredoderus sayanus
TAGAAGCAGTTTGTACTGTTTATGGACCTTATTATTTACCCTTATACCTAGACTACGGTAAGCCTCATTCATCCCAGTTTTGTATAGTCTTTTGATGAACCCACCATATTGTTTGTGCACAATATAAAACCAGTTAGCTCTAGTTCACCTTTGAGGTCCAGCCTGGTTCTGGGTCTCCGGTGAGGTCCCAGGGTGCTGGACTGAGCTGACACAGGAACTGGGCTATTGGCAGAAGGCTCAGACTGCGGGGTCGCTCACTGGCTGTCTGGCAGTGAGCCAGAAGACAATCCTGAAAGGCCACAGTGGAGGTTGACTGAATTACAGTGCAATGCAATACTAGTAAACTGTTTTACTGTAATACTTAATGCAATAAGAACAGTTCCTAGCTTTAGATGATACCTGGCTATCAGAACCAAACACCTGCACCAATTCCAGACAAAAATAATATTTTTTAAAAACAAAATAATTAACATTTCACAAACTGTATTTCTGACATGGTTCATCCATACATTATCTAGCAATATCTACTGAGAAAGTTGTTTGTCTAAACCTGGTTAATTCTGGAGTCAGCATCCATCTGGGCCGTGGCAGCAACTTCTTCTTCTGCTACTAGCTCATTGTCCAGGTGTGTCAGCTTTACCAGGTGCCCCAGTATGGTCCTTCTGACCCTCTCAGGCTAGACATAAGCACAGCAGCTTCATTGCATTGGAAATATTAGATAATAGATTTTTTTATAAAATGTGCATGATGCTTATAGTGGTTGTGGATGTTTATTTGCTTATTTTTCTAAGCATTAAAGCTGGTTGTAAGTAATGAAGCACATGAAGCAGTCTGAGAACTCCCACACTACCCTTAGTACTACAGCTGTGTTTACAGCATGCTATTGCATTGGTACAGTGTGTTTACCCTGTGCCAGGGGTTGTGTCGGGTGTCCAGGATCAACAGGGCAGGGGTGTGTCTTCTGAGCACCTCTGCCATCTCCCTTGGCTTAGACAGCCTGTTCCAGCACAGGTCCAGCTGTTTGAGTCGCCCCAGCCCCTGCAGCCCCTCCAGGGTCTCCACCTGGTTATAGCTGGCATCCACAAACTCCAGGTTGGGCTATGGGAACATCAGGAAGAAAGGGGAATAAAGAGAGCCCAATAAAGCTCAAGCTCAATGAACGTCTGACCGCAAACGGCCTTCATTTGCTATCTCTACCATGTGAGAGATGTCGTCCAATCGTGTGATCTGGTTGAAGCTGACGGTCAGGTGACGCAGCTCCGTCAGACGGGAAATCTCCTTCAGCTTGTTCAGGCTGTTGCCGTGGAGATTCAACACCTGAGGGGTTCAACAGCGGACAAAGAAGAAGGTGCTATGTTCACCGTGTGTCTCTCAAATAGCGTCAGACCTACATTTCAGAATCCTTACAGTGATCTGTCTGAGCATGTTGGCCCTGGCCACGCTCAGAAGCGTCTTCTCATCCAGGCCCAACATCCTGGGCCGTGGGCTGAGCACGGGCTCCATGTTGAGCAGCTCCAGGTCCAGCCGGACGTCATCAGGAGAAGGATCTGAGAGATCCATGCAAACAGCTGGAGCTTCCTCCTAACACACAACAACACAGGAACATACTGTAAGTAGCACACACGTTTACCAAAGGGGAAACAATGCAGGAGTATTTGTTTTTATAAAGTTGGAGCTTCGTGTTCATTACCTGGCTGATATACTCAAAGTCAATGAGATACTCCGGCAAGACCAGTTCATGGTCAAACACAAACCACTGGATTTGGCTAGGACTGACTTCACAGCCACTGTGCGCTTTGGCAGAGAAAGAGCTCTCTAAAAAATGAAAAAAAAAAAAAAACAACCACCCAGTGAAATTATGTATTTGACACACATTACTGGATGTAAAATGATTCCAAAAATAGGTACCCTTGGGTGCCTTCTTTTTGTGCCCAGTGTTCACATTGCGATACACAGAGTGAGCTTTGGGATAGCTGCTGACGTCCACCGGATTGTATTCCTGAACAGGTACACTACGGCCCAGGAACACTTTGGACACAATAATCTGTCCTGCAGGCAAAACATACAGTCACAGCTTGTGAGATGCATTTCTTGAAGATAAACTTTTTTATAGGAGAGTCTGCTAGATAAACAAACGTTATAAATAAGCCATAAGCAGAACTCACATACCATGTCTGAAGGGGACAGAGTCTGTTGTTGTTATTGTTGCTGCTGTTGTTGTTTGCTTGGAGCGGCCTTGGTTGGCTGAACGCAGCGCAAACTCAATCCTTGGCTGTTCAGTGACTCTCAGGCTGTTGGATAAAGGCACAGCACCCTCTCTGCCAAAGGCCTGATACAAACATACAAGCATGGGTGGAAAAAGCACCATGAAAAGGACTACATGCTTCTATGTAACAAACAATTGCTGTAGGATAATCACCTTATATTCTTCTGCTGTCTGGAAGCCTTCTTCTAGAATGTATAGGGTTTCATTATTTGCACTGGTTCTCTCAGAATCAGCATCATAGAACAAGTACTCCATCCAGCGTTTGTAATTTCTAGCAGAACAATTATGATTAGATTGAACTGGACACAAGTGATGTGGTTAATGTTACATAGTTATTTATATTTTGAATAACATAATCCCTATGCTACACAGGATGATACAGAGGCTAAACTGTTTACTGACTGACTGACTGTTTTGATTATGAAAATTATCCTTAATTTTTCCTCACTGTAAAAACCAGGCTGATTCGCTGGCTAACAGGGCATGAAGTTTGTCCTCAAAGCGAAGCCTCAGAGCTCGGTTGTGGATCCGGATGATACGATTGATCGTGATGCCAGTGATGCCGTAAGCTTTGAAGTCATCGGCGGAGAAACGGGACAGCAGGAGGTCAGCACAGGATGTGAACCTGTTGGAATAACAACACAAACATTGTTAGAGGGGACAGTGGACACAGATGTGTTCACATAAATATACTGCAGTATATTTCTCTTAGTTGATAATCCAGTACACTGATATACCAGGGGTCTGTGGGACAGCCCGCTTCAAAGCGGATATTCCCCACAGTCTCCAGTTCCATCAGCAAAAGGTTGACCATAAATTCCTTCCTGTTTTTTGCCCGGGATAGTTCCTCCTCGCACCAGGCCTCAATTCTGGAGAAGACAAGAGTTCCTCAATGCTCAAACGCATGTGTGGTCAAGTCATTAAATAAACTGAATTTACACATTTAACTCTTCTCATCTAATCTTATATATTTTATCTAAATAAACTCACTCTGCCAGCCTCTTGTTCCACACGGCCAGCCTCTCCAACAGTGCCTCCATCTTTCTAGCAATCTTGTGCTCTAGGCTATGATCCTGGCTTAAGTCTGCAGGTGTGTTGCTACCGGGAGAAGTTCCCTCTTCCCCGGTTCGGGTTGGCATCCTGCTGTTGGTCCGCATCTCTGAGAGCTCCAGTTCCAGCTGAGAGAAGACAAATGCAATAAATACATTGTGCAGTTGTAACAACAGTTGCTAAGGTTACCGTCATACAGTTCTAGAATCATACCTACATTTTTAAGGGCGTAATTGATGGCAGTGACACGCTCCTCAGGTAGCTGTGATAGAGCGGTCTTCCGTTCCAGCAGACCAGACTGGGTCTCCGCCAGGTTTCTCTGGGCCGTGCGCACTTGCATGTTGTAATAGATCATTTTCTTCATCACAGTGGACTGGGGTTCATTGTACAGGACATAAAAGACATTTATATAAAAGTACTAAAGGGGTATCGTACATTTACTTTGAAGGATTCGTGTTTAACGGGTCACGAATATTACAGAGAGAATATATTTCAACCAAGAAGAATACATAGAAAATGTCCAGAATTTGAAGTTTTCAAATACTTACAAATGTATAATGAAGGTACTAGATCTGATACATGACTTCTTAAATCTAAAGAACTTATGGCATTAAATGTAAACAAGTCATATGTACCTCACAGTATGTGGCTAACTTAAAACTAGTGTTACGTCACTGTGACACTAGAAACATTTATACCAGAAAACAATTTTCATTGGAATGAAGTACATCATCCCTAAATAGCTGTTAGTTAATAGCTAGCCTTTATTTACCTCAGCGGCTTCCTTCACTTGCTTGAAGGAGATGTCATAGACGTCAAGCCGCTGGAGGCCTGGCATGTGGTATAGGATGTGGGTGGCATAATTGGAGAGCAGGCACACAGGGTTTGGGCTTGACTGGGGGTCCATCAACCTCAGTTCTGTCAGCTGTGGCAGCTGGGCCAGGTAGGTCAGCTCCTGTTACACAAAGCTCACAATGGAGCAACATCCAGATATGTGTATCATAACGAAGACAGCTACATCATTGTGAAAACCTGCATTGGAAATTATTATAGATGTTACTGTAAGTACATCAGAAAAATGTGAGGCAGATAAAATACATGCATTTTATTAAACAGGCAGGACTACTGGGGAATATTGTGCTAGTATTACAGGACAGATAGGTTCATACAGTAGATCCAGCATACCCTGTAGACAGAGAAGTTGTTGCACTTTACAAAAACAACCTCTGCAAAAGGAGGCTGATGGGACAAACAAGATAGATAGAGATATTGGACAAATTGTTTTTACATTGCACAGTAAGTGAAAGGCTTCAACTAGAAATTGTCTTATTTCTCTTTCTCCTTTTAAGAGTCACAACAGAGCAGCTAAAGGAAAAATGTCACATCATAATGACAAAGAAGCAGTGATTAGATGGATTGAAAAACACTTAAAATCAATGGATATTTGAATGCATGTGTTTTCCTCCAACATACTGAGAGCTCAGTAAGGGTTTGACGTGTGCATCCAACTCTAAATCAACTAAATGCCTGTAAAGTAAAACACACCACATTAAAAACAGTACACGGCAGTGAATATATATATATATATAAAATAAAAACTTTGAATTATACAGGATCGTTTTTTTAGACACAGCAATGCATAAATGGTAGGTATAAGCGTCAAAGTAGTATAGTAACTTCAATACAGAACCATACAAAAACGTAAATGAAGTATAATATAATGCAATGCTACTTTATTCCAATCATTTAAGCCTTGGCCTAGAACAGATGTGACTGAAAATTGACAATGACCAAAACCTTACATTTGCCTCACAAAAAAATGGAAAATGTCCTCTTAGGGGCCAAGGTCTTAAATATGAACCACTGCACTAGCAAAAGCTCTTACCTTAAAAGAGCTGATCTTGTTTCCCGACAGATTAAGATTTTGAAGGCTGACATTAGGGTCAAGGCGGTGTCCTTGGGAAAAGTTCACAAATATAATGTCTTTGGAAAGTAGCTTTAACACTAACTTGCATGAAATCAGCACATAGGCTTACCTATTTTTTCAATGTGATTATCAGCAAGATTGAGTTCTTTCAGATTTTGAAGAGTATTCAACCCCTTACAAAAAGCAATAAGAAAACAGGTGAAACAGATGGTAAATGATAGCACATTACAGACAAAATAAAATATATAGACTAAATAGTTAGGCCTTAATTAAGAAAACTGGTTCATTTATTGGATACGAGTTGTGCAAAACAAGTAATTTACCTTCAATTACAACTGGTTAGCAGAAACCTTAACCTGGTATATAACTGACCTCTATGTGACTGATGTCGTTGTTGTTGAGCCACAACACCATAAGGTCAGTGTGAAACTCCAAATTCTCTATTTTCGTGATTTGATTATTATATAGGTACAGTTTCTGTAGTCGAATGCAGTTCTCTAGTCCAGATATGTCCTGAAATTCAAAATAGCTCTACATAGTTGAGGACTGAAATGATGTGAATATATTTATAGATACAGAATTATATTAGAAGAATTATTGTTAACAATAGAAACTTACTGTCAATTTACATTCCACCACCCAGAGCTCTTTGAGCAGAGCACAGCACTCAAGTCCTTCAATGTATTTTATTTTTTGGCCCACTATGGTCAATTGGCATAGAAATGGAAATAGATAAAGCCCAACCATGCAGGGATAGCCAGAGAAAAAAACCTCCAGAGATGTGATGGCACTCCCATCTTCTGCAATCTTTTCATAAGAAAGCCCATTGGCTGTGCACTGTGGGGAGCAATAGATATGTGTGTTTAACTCTATCATTGTTTTATTTAACTGAGCATACAGTGACTGTCCTTCTACATGCTCTAGTTTTAAATGGTCCTGTGTTTTTTGTTCACAATCATCGTTGAGGGGGGTCCTTTTGTACTTTAGGCTATTGACTAATGTGTTGCTGCTTTTACTATGGCTACTGCTAAGACTGCTGTATGTAGGCTACTCACCAACTGTTTGATAATCTCTTCTTCACCATTGTGATTTTCTGTATCGTTTTCCCTCATAATAATGCTCTGCATTGCAATTTGAGAAATAATAGTAAGGATGGAGTAGACTGCAGTAGGCTATGTATATTGAGTATATTTGCGATACTGTACTATTACTTAAGATAACGTGCCGATCCCTTTTCAGACAAGTTACTGTACGGTACTATACAGTACCTGCAGTTTCGATTAAAAATAAAGAATTGGGGTGTTGGCTACTGGTACTAGTACTGTATTGTAGTCGATACTGTTAACGTTAACAAAAATAATTAGAAGTTTTACAAAACTACAGTACTTAGTAAACGAAACCAATGACTAATGTGAACTAATGACTAATGTTAACTTAAAAAAACATGTCACACAACTAAGGCCTACCCAGGAGAAAGCCAAGTGGTGATATCATATCTGCTACGTGAAGTTCAGTTTGGGAATAGGTAACACTCCGTTTCTAAGCAGCATTGACTGGTTGCTGAGGAGCCATGTTTTCTAACCCCGTGGTAAAACACCGGACAACCGCATGATGGCGCCAATTTGTCACCAAAAAAAACACCCAAAAAACCACGCACAAGTCACACTCTAGTTAGATGTTAAGAATTTATTAAATACAAACTACTGTTATGGATAATGGACTAAGAATGTATGCATATACAACCAGCCTTTTACATTGGACTCTTTCAGTTTGGAGGCTGTTGGACTATGTTCTTCCTCGCTATAGATTCTACCTCGCAAAGCGTAGCCTACCCCACCTCTTAAAAGAACATGACTGCTGTGTTGCTTGCTTTCACGGCCAAGATGAAACAGCTAGCCTACTGTAGAATAATTTACTCTGCCCCAAATAAGAGGCACCATACACGGACACCATGACGTCACCACGAAGCACTGAACTAAAACAATCATCCTCACTCTCTTCTGCTCCCCAACCGGGCCGCGGTGTCTGTGGGATTTACAAACATCAGCTGCACGTACATTAGAGGAGGCAGTCGGACAGTCGGTCTATTTGTTTCCATTATCTTTGGAGCACAAGGTGTCACCGCGTTAGTCCGCGTTAAAGAACTCAGTATTTCGCGCAACCTCTCCTACAAAGCATGTCTGCAAAGACCAGTGACGAACTAGGTTCGGAAGGGAAGTGGTTCGGGGATGATTATGAGAGAAACGGCCTATTTGGAAGCACGCCACCCAGGTTCGACGAGCTACGTGAAGAATTTAAGCCTAAAAGCGGGGAGGGGGCGAGCGACCTGGATCAACAATTTCATCAATTTATGGACGACGGGAAAAGGCCTCCCGTTGCTATGGAAACTGCATCTACAGGTAAAGCGCGTACATTATAACTATATATCGATATTAATACAGGTCACTTCATGTTTATGGATATAACTATTTGCCCAATAAAACGCCGTATTGAGGGACCAAGCCCACCTCCCATGTCTGGTGTCTACTGTCTAGGCAGCAAGTGGAACCATTTGCCACATATTACGTGTTTAATGACACGCAGTCTCTCAGCACAGTTAAAAGTTGTATAAACGTTAATAGCTGTTCAGTTCCATTAAATTAAATTAATTTAGGCTAATTTCTAATATTATTGTAACTTTAAGACTAATTGCCTACCATTTTTCGTATGACGCAAAAATAATATGATAACGGGCTACTGGTGAACTTTTCAGTTATTAGTACTGTTACCCAGCTGATACTCAGAATTTGGCAACAGACCATACAAACGACAGTAATAGGTAGGCGAAAGTAGTTGATTATACGTTGTATCCAAACAGTACAGTAGCTATCAGGCTTTAATAGTATTATACTAAATCAGCCAATAACAGTTTCAGTCAAAATGTTTATAAATATTGTATAATATCCTAAATTAACAGATCTAGCATACAGCAATAGTATTTCTAGCCCTGGTTGGGGCAGGGGTGACAGCATCTTTCTTGAGTTCATCTGTCACAACCCTCAGCAATGTTAAGCCTTTGCTGCTATTTTTAATCCTGAAGAAACAGGGCTCACCATCCACTTGGAGAGCAGAATTGGAGCCCCACACTTTCATTTACAGGTCCCTGAAATATTCATTAGGTGTTTCAAACCACTGCCTGACTTCCCGTCTTCAAGTCAGGCCTTTACCCTTTCATCAGTTATTCAACTGAACCAAATCGACTGATATGGTCTGTTCAGTTCAGAGTACGTCAATTAGACAGTAAGAAAACAACAGTATGTTAATTATATAGATATACCATACTGAATAACATTGTTTTCTTAAAGCATCTATTTAGTCACAGTAAAAATAAGTTTGAATTGACGCTGAATTTGTTGTTTTTAGCGCCACTGCATCTCGGTTCTAGAAAGATTCAACCAAAGGCGCCATGCTCTACTTTCACAATGGCATGACAAACATACACACACACACACACACACACACAAACATTCACACAATCAAATAGAAATATTGTTTTGAACACTCGTGCTGAGTCTGAGGCTTCTGAATTAACTTGCAATACACAGAAATACACTGTGGGTCACTGGTTTATAAGCACATATTTAGCTGGCACACGGGAACCTGTTTTATCTCATTTGCTTTTTAATCCTATTCCTCCTAGACAGTGTGGGAACTAGTGACCTTCCCGCCACAAGCTTGCTTTTCTACCCATTAACCCCTGCTCCCCTCCTCTCCCCTCTTTCTGCATCTTTATCATCCACTCTGAAAAGACCTTGCGCTGCCTGGTCCCCTAGGTACAGAATAGAAGCAGATGTCTCACTAGCTGAGGATCCGTGTTAGCTGTGTGTTGCGCCATGCAGTCCACTAAGTGCAGTCTATCTGAGGGGGAGATATGGATAAGCTCCAGCCTGCTATGCTGTCTCATCCTTTTGCTGATGCCCTGTGTGTGCCTACAGCAGACAGGATAAATCTGCCTTGTGTGTGCCTATCTGACCTGCTAAGCAAATCACAGATATAAAGATGTTTATTAGATAGTTATTATCAGAGCACAATCAAATATTTGGAAATGAGGGGGTGTGGGGGTGGTAACAGAATTATGTATGCTTGTTGGTAAACAAATGTGCAAATGTGTTTCTATAGCAGCTTGTTGTGGAATCTATTAAACCATCCCCACCATCTGCTATTAACTACTAACAGTGATATCCTTGTTTGGCTTTTCACAGCCTGGTCAGACCCTTTCTTGATGCAGCAATAACAGTGTAGCATGTAGGAGGCCTTCTACAGCTTATTATATTATTCTACATGTAGCTTATGTACACCCGTTGGGGCTACAAAAGAGACAGGCATTTGCTGTGGGCATCGGACTACACAATGTGAGACACTGATACTGTACCAAACTGTTTTGGAGCTATTTGTAGATATCTCGGTGCAGTTGCACAGTTTTCATCCCAAGGCGTTTATCTCATCTTCAGCCTTGGTTACATAGCCTGAAGCTTGCCAAGGCAGAACTACAGGCTATGGTGAACCAGTGAAGCAATGAAGCAGAAGGAAGAAGACAGAACGTGTGGGTTAACTTGCTGGAGAGCATCAGGGCCTCAGGTCTTTGACAAAGATCAGGACTGAGTAAAGCATGTCTTACAAAGAGCCAAGTGTCCACTCCTGTCCCGCTTTGTGGAGATCTACATTGTACACATCCTGACTTTAAGTGACACAGTGGATCAAGTGTGCACATCTTCACAGCTGCAGCTGTAAAGAATGTGTTCTTAGACAAGTGTGATTAAGTAAGGGGCAGGCCTATACCTATACTGTATGTGTTTCTGATAGCCTGTCTCACAGATACCTTCCGGCCTCTGCACATCCCGTGAGTCGCCGGTGAGCTTTCCAATTTCAGTCACCCTCCTCAGATTCCATTGTCATTTACTGTATAATGCTGAGGGACGGCCATGATAAAGCTACGAGAAAGCGAGCCAAGGGATCAACAGTACAGTGCGACAGCTTATGTGATACTGTAGTAATATTGGTATGTGCATGCGTTCACATAAGCTAATCAGGCATGTCAGTTTAAATGGATACTTTAAATGGATACTTTAACTGTCTGGAATTGGCCTTGTGGTTGAAACCAGCAAAACCAGTTTTGGTTTGAAACAGAGTACACACCTCCCTCACACCTCAATGGGTATCTGTGGGCACAAAATCAAGGAGTGTATCTTCAACTATCTCAAGCTCACTGGTTGTAGATACAGTATGTCACCGACCAGTACTGTATGAATCCAGATATTTAGGCACCTGCTAATAGCTTACCAAACCTCTGTCTTGTTCATTGTACATCTCTGTGTTTATAAGTACTGGTCAATAATGTACAAGGGAAGTGAAATGCCAATCCAGCAACCTCCTTAACAGACAGCTTTGACCCAAAGCAGACAGTGTGCAGACACTCAGCCTGGATGCCGCCACAATCTATCCATCCATACGCTGACTATTCAAGCAAGCAAAATAAGATCAATACAAGGGAGGGCAGCAACCGTCTATGATAACTTCAGAATCTGAAATGATGGCATGAGTGATTAGTCTTTGTTCTACATAGTATACTTTAAGATGGCTGTGAATTGATTTATTTCCTTCAATGCTACTGGAACAAAACAATTCATCATTTGCAGCCTTCAGTGTGGCTTAAAGACAGAATGCAGTTTTCTTACTGTAATTGTATTCCCTGGATCAATGCATTTCAAGGCAATTGTATCCTGTTGCCCTCACCCCCCCCCCCCCCAGCTGTTGTGCTATCGACCTCCTCCTTGTTATTGTGGACTTTTCATCTGTATTGTTCTTCTTTACTAACTTCAGTGGATTTAAAAGACACTTGTTCTATAACATACTGTATTGCTTCAGTCATGGGTGTTACTTGGCGAACTTCTCCAACAAATCTACAATAAAAAACCAAAGAGCAAAAGTCTGTTTTAGCATTACAATTTATTTACATAAATTAATGCAAAATGCAGTAGCTGCTGCTAAATACTGATAACACACAATTGTAGTTCACAAACATATTCTTTTACTAAGGGTCTTGGATTGGCCAAGTAAGAAGAGATGCTAACAGGATCTGGTTGGATTGATTTTCCGTAGGGCAAGAAGTGAAAAAGGAGTCCTAGCAGTTGACACCGGAGAAGAGGGGGTAATTTATGGATTAATGACGTCTTTACTAAATCCAATGTCACAGCTGTTACTATGTAAATTATGAATACTGGAATACATGACTGCCTGTAAAGTATAGGCTACTATCATTAGGCCGATTAGGGTTCATTTGCAAGTCACCACAGCCTGTTGTTGAAGATGGTGGATGTATACCTAAACAAGCTGACCAAGCAGAATCTCTTATGGACTTGTGTTGGTTGGTTTCGAGCAAGATAAACAGAATAGTGTGTTTCACCTTGAATTTCAGCTTCAGCTCACTGTTGATGAAACACAAGTGAGCACAACAATGTGGGTGTATTTAGGGCAAGGGGAGAGAACAGTGTGAGCCTATGAGAGCTGAATGGAGGAGGAGTGGAGAGGAATGCGAGCCATGCACTCTTGCAGTTTTAAACCAAAACAACATTTGTGTAATGCTGATTTCAACCACAATGGTAATCCCAGACACACATCAACATCAAGGAAGACCATTTTGCACCTCTATGCAGCTTAAACTTGCGAGGAGTGTGCTGCATCTGTTTGCAACATGTTTATCTTCTCACTTACAGCTCCTTTGCTACTGTATGGTCTATTATCACAATTTTGTCTCTAGCCTGATGATTAAGGCCTGGCATTGCACAGATTGTCAGCATGCATTAGGTTAGAAGTTGCACTGGCTGCGCACAGAGGTCAACCAAGAGACTGGATTTGTTTACTCAGCTACACTGTCCTCAAAGTGGCATGAATATCTGATGTAGCAAATATGTGAGCTAAGAGTTCCACTGCTCCTGTGTACAATGCCATCTGATTGGACTCAAGTCATTTTGACCTTGTGATTCTCCCCCCACCCTCACCCTAAGTGTCTCGATAAACAAATGAATTATACCCACATGGCGACACATCGGGTTTGTTACGTAGCTAGGGCTGTTGTATATCTCGGCTAATGTTCCGTCACAACACACACCGGCTTGATAAAGGGAGGGTGTGTTGTAACCGTGGGCCGCTGGCAATCCACCGTTGACAGGGTTGACCACTTTTCACTGTGCATACTGAGTGATGCCCACAGCTCTACAGTGAGTCAGTGAGCACCGGATAATGCTAGTGTTGTGAGGGAGCTACGGAAGCTGGTGCCATGTATAATATGATGGTAGTAGTCACACAGAAGGAGTTGATTACATGTTGGCTGGGCTAAAATAGTGGCGCGGTCCTCACTAAACTCACTGCACTGCCGTTGGAACGGCTTCACAAACATGTTGCTCTGCTACACGTTACACCGAACGCAACAGAATGTGAACTGAACTGAACAGAGGCTCATGAGCTCAGACACTGAGCCCTGCCTTTCCACCACGTTATGTCACCATTCCCCTGTGTGCCGGGGCGTGGTGTGTTTATGCCATTGTGCTGCAGTACGATGTATTGTTAATGACTGGGCCTAACAGCACACAGACAGGGAGCATGAAGGAGGGAAGCGAAGGCAGAATGGGAAGGGTGGCGGGGCTGTTCAGAGGAAGGATGGAGTTAGACAGGACGTCCTGACCCAGAGGGTCCTCTGACAGGAGGCCAGTCAGTCTGCCTCCTCCAGGGGGTTAGGCGAGGGTCCTATTAAATATCTTGTTCCTCTACTGGTCCTGCAGCTGGACCCAGACTATTTATAGAGGCACCACTGTCCCGGACCGAAGGAGGAGCCCAGTATTGGGAGTGTAAACTACCACATACTGTACTGTGCAGTACACACACAAACACACACACACACGCGCGCGCGCGCACACACAAACACACACACATACACATACGCATGCAAGATTAGTTTTGTATAAACTTTGGCTGCCAGTTGATGAATATCTGCTAGTGTGTTGTAGTGAAAGCACAGCACAGGCCCCTTTTGGGCCTTGAGACCTGCTATCAGCCTCGACTCTAACATCTTGTTGTCTTGTCTAGCATCTGAAAAATATTCAATCCACAGTAGCATAGAGTATGTGCTTGAAATTGGAGATTTATGTCAATTGCCTTTGGCTAAACCTAATGTCACATTTCCTTTTTGAATGGCTAGACACTAGTTAGCATAGGCCAGCCTGTACTGTATGCAAACAAGGCAACAGACGTTTCAGAGCAGACCTGTTTAAGAAAGGTCTTTGCTGTGGTTTTACTGTAACAACTGACCGACTCGCACAGAACAGTGACTAACGATATAGCGTAATTGAATTTAATTGTGAGGAGTGAGTGCGCCATGTGTGGCTCGTGGTTTGTTTGTGTGGCCCATCTCCGTGACAGTTTCTAGCCAGGGGAGATGTATGATTAGTGAGCAGGGAGGAGCCCCCCCCCCTCATCTCATTGGTGGTTTACACCAGAATGTGGCCCTGGCATCGCGGCTTTAGGGGCCTGAACAATCTGCCTTTGTCCAGCGCAGGGCACAAGCACCCCCTGTTACTGCTGCCTGACTGATCTCCCCCCACCTCCAACTCCCTAGCGCCTGAGCCGGACCGGCTCCAGCGCTAGCCTTGTTTAGTCTAAGCGGCCATCTTGTTAACGGAGCAGCTCAGTGCAGGCACATGCTGACTTCATCCCAGGCGTATGACGCAGGCAGACAGGGCGGCTGCTGTCCCTCCTTCACGCGATGCGAGTGCGCTTACCTTTACTGCTTTCAGTCCCCTCCTGTTGTGTTTACAATCATGCTGCCCGAGTATATATTCAATCATGCTGCCTGTATTCCCCATAAGGAAATGAACATTGAAAACTGTACGTGATTTTGACATATACCTCCGCTGCATTTTCGTGCGGACGGGAAGGCATGTGTACGTGCGCATGCATGTGCGCGCCCCATACAGTAGGTGTGTGAGCAGTACAGGGGCCGTGTTGTCATCGCTCTGCGCCCGGTGGCCAGAGAATATCCACTATCCATTGAATCTCTTTGTCCCCCCACCCACTCTCTCTTTCCCTCTCTCCCTCCCTCTCTCCCTCTCTCTCTCCCTCTCTCTCCCTCTCTCTTTCCCTCCCTCTCTCTCCCTCTCTCTTTCCCTGCCTCCGTCCCTCCCTCCCTCCCTCCCTCTCTCTTTCCCTCCCTCTCTCTCCCTCTCTCTTTCCCTC
>JAODUG010060531.1:0-14507 GCA_027564795.1 Aphredoderus sayanus
CACAAATCATACACAATCAGATGGCGCCGCCGTGTGGCTAAATACTATATTACGAGTACATTACGAGGGTTAACACCCTGCTTGACACGTCTGCCTGATCTTTAGATCTGGTGAGGGTTGGTTGAGTGTGTAATAGTGATGTGCGGGTAGTGGTCTTTTACAACCCACACCCACCCAACCTGCTATGAGAGCCAACCCGCCCCGCCAGACCCACAACAATATGCATCACCAACCACCCAAAGCCAACCCGCCAACTTTAACCGTCTCAACTTTAACATCAGACCTTAACCACTGAGAGTAGGCTACTAAACCCTTACTAACCATTAGTCTTAATCAGAGGGTGTGTGTAAACTAACCCCTAATCTAACCCTTAACCCTTGTGATGTCCTTAAAAATATGGTATTTGACCACCAGATGGCGCCATCTGATTGTGTATGATTTTGTGTGTTTTTTAATTGTCATTGCTGTGTGTATTTATTTATTTATTCATTATTTCTTTATGTATTTGTGCTGTTTTTTCTCGCATTTTAACCCTCCTGTTGTCCTCTGGTTTTAAACACACCTTGTTGTGCCAGCAGTGCACATCATGTGTGTGTGTAAGCTGCAGAACTATCTGCCACAAAGATTTGGGCCATTTTGACTCGGAGGACATCACAAGGGTTACAAAAACAGTGAGGACTATGTTAACAAAGTGGAAGGATTCATAATTTCCCTGCCGCTTCTGTCAGTCACATACATCTCATTGGTTGCACTTAAAAGGTCAGCGGCAGCACTAGGTGGCCATTTCAAGCTATGCATTACGCCAGGGTAGCGGTAGAGCATAGTTGGGCCCCGAGGAAAACAATGGTACAGCTAGTACAGAGCTGTTTGAATGTTACTTTAATGCTCTTGTTTTATTTAAAGACTGGATTCTTGCTTGTTGTAACTATTTCAATTACTATACCACAGGTGTGTGGCTGTATATTGAAAAGATATCAAAGGTGAATAATAACAAAACTCTACCTTCTGCTGATCGTTGGCCTCTCTCGTCTGCTTGAAGATGTCCACCAGGTATTTGTCGCACTCTTTCTGGAACTCTGCCACTTTCCTCTTAGCCTCCTCCAGCTCCACAGACATGGCCTCCACCTTCTCCCGCGTGTCGTCGATTTTGAACAGGCCGTCCTTCAACTTGCTAACCTGCTCGCCCAGCTCGCTGCGCTTCTCAAACAGCAGCCTGGTGGTGACAGTCCATTGTACAAGCAAAGCTAAGCTGAGTGGTGTGATAGGTATATCCCAGACAAAGGTGAACATAGGTGAACAGCCAGACTAGAGAACCTGGCTCACACAGCAGATGGCTGAGTGATAGCAGTCAAACAGAAACTGGTTCAAAAAGAAAAGGAAAAAGAGCCCAATCTTGCTCTGTTTTACATACAGCTTATGTTCAATTAACATGGGGAAAGCTGCAGGATGATCACACAGGGTACTATTTTAATTCAAGAATGTTACCAATGTTAACAAACAAATCTAAAAATCATGCTTCTCTCTGTAGATCTCTGGTAAGCAACATGTTTGATGCTTCCATGCCAGTAAAGACCTTGATGCTTGGCACTGGGCACAATGTTACTGGGAAACTAATGAAACAAAATTGCTTAAAATATTGATTAATTGAGGCTTTTTTTATATAAATATGTGATTCTGACTCAGAAATGATTTAAAGAAATGAAACATGAAATATATATACAGCTGTCTCTAATGTGGGATAAGAAGTGGAAACACATTTCCATCGCTGGGGAGTGCTTTGGGTTTGGGGGACCTACTTTTTGTATCCAGACACCAGCTCCAGGTAGTTTGTGGGGGTCACATAGTTGTGTCTCCTCAACTCTGCCTTCATTCTGTGGGAGAAGTGGGCCACCGACTGGTGCATGGCTACAAAGATGCTGGCCACCTTAGTTTGGATCTATAATGGAGCAGGATATCATGAGACACATTTGTGGACCCCTGGGTTAATTGTCTTTAAAATGCAGTCAGATAACCTGGTGGAACTAATTGTCCTGGTTGAATATTGTGTTTAAATGTACATAAGCTATGTGAATTGGAGCAAGCATTACATTTTAAAGGAATAATGCATTCTGTGTGTCCTTTAGTGTTCCATGCTGTGAGGAGTGAGAAATATAAATGATATTAATGGTGGACAAGATACAGTAGTTATTGTAACTGTGTCATGTACTGAATGAACATTTTCATATATTGACTTAAATGCTAATTCTACTTCTCAAGGTAACTGTAATTTTGCACGTTGCTTTTACCTCACAAATGGATTTTCTTTTTGTTTTTCAGAAAGCACCAACATTTCCTTTGTTGGCATGATAAGGTCTGTCTTCATAAATTATAATATAAGAATATACTATAATTTATGAAGACAGACATTATTAAGAATAAATAGTCCCATGCAGTTATAATCACATTCTGCACTGAGAGTGAACTGAATGTTAATTACCTCTGGCATTCGAAATGAGCATGTTTTTCTTTCTTTCTACTAATTTAATAATACCCCATGACAATACATTATAAGAAACATCTAAATACAACCTATTTGCTATACAACTAAGGACGCCATCAACCAAGGGCTATAAAACCCCTAATGTTAAATTAGGCCTGGTGGAGAGGCTTGTAAATGCAATTAAAGCTGGGTCATGTTCACTGGGCACAAAAATGAAAGCTGGCTGATGTTTTAAAAAAAGAACAAAGGGGAAAAAAACACTCTAGTCCTATTGGACAGGTTCAGGTTAGTGCTTTCATTTCACAGTCCCACCTCCTCCCCTCTCTCTGCTACACAAAGGCTGCTGCCACTCATAGGCCAGCCAGCTAGCCTTGGGCCTTTTATGGGCCAGCTGCTTTTCATAGAACTCTTAAAGGCACAAACACGTCAGAGGACTGACTACATTCACTCACGCGACCATAGTCACATGGATCGACCTTTTACACCTCGTTATGTGTGCGTGTGTGCGTGCCTGTGTGTGCGTGCCTGTGTGTGTGTGTGCGCGTGCGTGTCTCACCCCATCAGTGGCTCCCAGGGCCAGACCGTCCAGGTACCTCTCAGCCACCTCCATCAAGGCGTCTCTGGGCCACTCACAGAACCAGTCGATAGTTGTGCAGTTGACCAGCGCTGTGTATTGACGGATACGGTTCCTGTAGGGAAATACATACATACATAAACATACTGTAGAAACAACCAAACAACCAACCTGTGTCCCTGTCTGAAACGGCATTCCACTTGCCATGTTTATGTTTCTGGTGTCAACCATTTTGTAGTGCTGTTCAAATTCTTAGTGAACAGCCTGGTTGCCTACATAGTACACTGTATGTAGGACACACTCATTTTGTAACAGCAGCATGCACGGCAGGAAATAAACGCTGTGTATTATCATTCTATAATGGCCTATAGGCCTAGTCTATTTGTCTTCTTGTGGCTATTGGTTGTTTATTCCCTAAGGAGGAGAGCTGGAGAAGAAGCAGTGAGGCTTTAAACATGATTTCAGTAGGTTTTGTTTTGAGAAAGAAAACATCAATATATGGTTTGGCCTGCAGTCTCTGGCCTATTTGCAGCAAGAAATAACAGCTGATTTTATGTGGTAGATGAATGGAGGTGTATTGGCAACAACAACAACTTGTTTAAGAATGCGTATAATATATAAAGGTCATTTGAAAAATGTGAGAAATTGGTGCATAGTATGGTTGTACAAATATGTGCTTCAATTCAATCTCCTATCTTAAGACTATTTGTTAAATGGACTGCACTGATTAACATGAAAGCAAGGACCTGTAAAGGTAAAATAGGCTACATGATATTTACCCATTTCCAGCTCAGTCCAGAACTGGGCTCAGCTAAATTCAAACTCTGGTGAAGCCTCTGTATAGCGGTTTCTTTCACCCCAACATTGACACACTCAAGATGGCAGAAGAAAGCGAAGCCAACATACCAGCAAATACTGTTTATAAATATGGTGAAATATGAAACGTACATGTTATTTCAAGTGCTAAAGCATGCTGCTAATTCAGTGATATCAGCCAGGCACAAACCAATCTTAAAGAAGCTGTAAGTTGTCTCTCCTTAATAGGGGCACAAAAACGACACACAGTATGTCAGGGAGGGAATCAAGCGGAGTGTACCCGCCCACACTCCTACAGAGAGGAGAGGTCTAAACAGCCACATTAACTCAACACACCTGTGCGGGCTTCCAGGGGCTTTAACCAGTGCAGCACTCGGGCCTTAACAAATCCAATTTAAAAGTGCCACCTATAGATAACAGCACTGACACCTACAGGCAGACAATTGTGCGAGTCAGTGGGTTTAACATTTTAATTAGCGGGGCAGGCTTCTTGCAGCCTTGTGCTGTGATAAGGGCCCTGCTAGCTAGAGGGGCCCGGTGGTCGGCAAGGAAGGGGGGGCAGCGCGGCTCAGTGGCCGGAGAGCGGTGATTAGCTGTGGGTAATAGTGCCTGCAAGCCCAATTAGTGGCATTATGTGTGACCACTACCCCGTCGCAATAATTACTACCAGGCTGTGAGACTGTGTGTGTGATTGTGCTCGCATACATGCCAGTGATACATGGAGAGAAGGGTGCGCTTGTGGCAAAGTGTGTATGTGAGCGCGTGAAAAGGTGTTCTTTCATGAAACGGGACAAAGATAGCACTATGAGACGGAGCATGAGAGTGCATAATGATGTGTTTGTGACCCACCTGGTCACCTTGTCGTTTCCGATTAGCCAGCACTGGGTCTGTGCTGTGGCTGGCCTTAGTGGAGCTTGTTTGCGCCAGTCAGGCTTTAACAAAGTGATTCACAGTGAGGCGAGGCCCGCTGGCCACACTCCAGCAGCAACAATTACATTCATCGGTGTAAAATAAACAGATACAGTATACTCTGCTGCCATGCTTAAATATTACTTTGAGGAATGTATGCTTTGTATTTCATCTTCTGTTTACCTTTGCATTTTTCAAAATGCTAATTAGTGATGATATTTATATGCTATTGTTCTATCCTATTTTATTCTGTCTATCTAAGTGGACATTCCATGCCCCTTTCCACACGTTGGCATAGTTCCAAAGTTGCAATGTATTTGACATGCTTACGTAATAATAGCACATAGATTAGTTAAACAAGTAATGTTCAAGCTAAACAAAGACATTGGCTATCTTTGCCATTATCACAGACAAAGTTATGTCTTTGCAAGATTTGACTGATTGTTGATCCAGAAAAAATCAGCTGTAACTCAGACTCTCGTGGATGGACGTTTTTGGAAGGGGATCACTTTTTGGTATAACACCTGTGAGTGTCAGTTTTTATCAATGCTGCTGAGGTTATGTAAATAAACTAAATTAAACTAAATTAAGTAGCCTATTTCTAATCAGTTTAATGTTACTGAACAATAGTCTACATCAATATAATGTATTTATTGTTGTGCACGTGCAGGCTCTTGATACACTATGCTGACTGTCACGGACAACCTATGACTTAAGTTGTGTTTATGGTATGGTAGAATACCAGTTATCAACAGCTAGGTTTACAGATTTAAGTGTTGAACATTATTATATATACGGTATATTTACGGTTTGGTGGTGGTGATCGACTTCACTTCCTTGTAGCTTGTATAGCCCATTTTGCTGAATACTATGGTAGATGATGAGCGGTCATACAGTATCCTCATACGGGCGTTACCAAACAAACCGTTAGGAGCTTCTATGTATGAAGTAAGATAACAGTCTATTTTGAAAGGCCCAGTACATCTCCAAGTCACATCGACTAAACAATTTTAAAAACAGCAATCAAAATTTGTTTTTCATGGAATGGCTCCTTTAATGAAAACTAGATTTCAGGAAAAAGATAATGAGTATTCAACATCTTAGCATCTGCATTGCTAAAATGTCTGCCATAGTTCTTAAACATATGTTTAAAATGTTCCTGTTTAGACAAGTGCCTTGCTTCTTCGTGTTTCTTTTGGTTACAACTTTCAAACTTGAATGATGAGCTTTTGCCTATTTTCATTTAGAAATTAGAAATATCTTTAATAATAATGAAACTCTTAAACACTACCACATAGGGAGATCAAGATCAAGTGAGAATATATGTGTATGCTACCAGCAGAGGCTTAAAAATGGAAATAGAAAAGTATGTTTTTAACAAACAATGTTGACAAACGGCAGTATTGGAGGGTGAAAAAACGCATCTAAAACATATTTTCATCCTGTGTGGATTTATTGAGGTGAGGAAGGAAGTCAAAGGTTTAAAAGAAAGTTCAATATTGTTTTAAGACACAGTACTGTGCATAAATGCGCTTTTCTAATCAAGTGAGAATATATATGTATGCTATCAGCAGAGGCTTAAAAATGGAAATAGAAAAAACAATGGAAGTTGTTGAAGGGTGAAAAAACGCATCTAAAACATATTTTCACCATGCGCACTAGTGTGTGGATTTATTTTGAGGTGAAGAAGGAACTCAAAGGTTTAAAAGAAAGTTAAATATTGTTTTAAGATACAGTACTGTGCATAAATGCACTTTTGTAATAAACAACAAGCTAGGTTATACTGTAGTTTGTGTGGGTGCCGTGTATGTTTGTCATTTGCAGGCTCAACTTTCATAAAAGAGTAAACAGGTTATATAAAAGCCTCATAGTACGAATTGGACAAATACAATCCACTGTTTTTTCAGGGCAACCATTCACCCACAGTAGCAAGATAGGAGCTGAAGAGGCTTGTGTAACCGAGGTTAAGCTCTGCACTATAATGACTCACGCTGTACTACTCTCTATAGAGTCGTGTGTCTACAGCCTGAATGGAGGTGTACACACTTGGTAAATACCCAAATGAACATGAGAGAAAACGAGTGTGCTCTCACTGTGGCAGTAAAAGCAGGCCATTTCATCTGCTCTTGTGCACTGGGTCTCAGATAAATGAAAAGAGTGACATGACTTGTCAAATGAACATGTATGACTGGTAAACAAACATGAAAAGAGAGGAGGAAAACACAAGAAAAAGACATGAAAGCAAAACAACACACAAATCCATTGTGCTACTGTCCTGTAAGGCTGCATGTACCTGAAAGGGTCTCCAACAGGGCTCATACAGAGCACCACATGCAGGTTACTCCGGACTCTCTCAATCAGGTAGTCAAACAGGGAGTCAGGAGTCTCTGTGATGTTGTCCTTCCTGGCAGATTCTGCCAAAGCACCGCAGACCTGTGAGGAAGAGGTGATTAGCTGCATGTTAAAAGCCATTGAGAACTAACCATGATGCCCGAGTGTTGAAGTCAATGAGGACATGACGAGATGCAATCAGCTACTGGCCACTAGGGGCTTGGCTTCAAAACAGAGCAAAAAACATCTAAATGCAAGTCTTTAGAAAACACACAACTTACTACTGGAAATATAAGTACATTTGTTTCCATAACAAGCTAATTTCACCTCTTCTAATAAGGTTTGCGATTGTGATTGTAATTGAAACAGTTTCAGACCATTTAAACTCCTATCATCAAAATGTCCCTTCATACAACTGTATGAAGCGTGTTTGAAGCAAGGTCTCACACATACACACACTAATTTCCAAAAGTGCATGGTCAGAACTGTAACCCAGTATTATTGGTATTAGAGGAATCCAGTAGTTCTGTCTATTCTCTCTTGTGGCACATCCACACTGTGTGACATAAAAAGAGTCATTATCTGTGCGTGTGGTTAACTTAATGTCACAGCAAATTAGAAAAACAGCCAAAAATAGCAGTATTAACAGCTTTATACAACTAATAATGTCCTATTGTCATCTGTTATCCTGGATGTACTGTACAGTACGTACTTCATCATACTCATCGGTTTTGTAGAGGTTGGGCACCTCTCCTGAACTAAGTATGTTGTTTATGTCTTCCAGGAAGGATTCATCCACTATCTGAGTGTCGTTGAACAGGAAGACAGTGGGCTTGCTGTCCACACCAGTCAGACGGTACAGCTTCTTGATGTCTGTAGCCAAAGACAAAGGACATGCAAGAAGACAGACTACCCCTGGGGTTAAGACCATAGGAGAATGGTGGGTGCTCTGTAGTTACATTTCCCTGGCTTAACATATAGCATTATACATTATTATTCTGCTAATTACACTGAGCCTTGGATAAAATAACAATAGTGATTAAGAGTGTATCCTATGCAGCATTAAGATACTGTATTTATATTTAGCAGACCGCTGCTTACTAATGTGATGCATAACAGCCTGATCCTGTTGGCTCCAGTTTGACTTCACCACAAGTGTCAGTCTAGACAGCCTTCAAGTCCATGCATTTGGGTCCAAAACACCACTGGTTCAGAGTTTGGACCAAAGTGCATGTTCTCAAATCAGCCTTGTACTTGGCATGGTTTAGGCGTGACGTTAGCCCATGATAGATGGTGACAGAAAGGTGGTTCATCCAATCACTTGCCAAGTATTACTAGAACATGTCTGCTCTTTTACAAACAGTTTCAGTGGATGGATTCCCAGATGGTTCTGTGTAACAAACGATCTGGCACATCAAGATAGTGATGCACAAAATAGTATGTCAACATAGCTGACCCCCAGGTCAATAGCCTAATCAATGCATCCGATCAGTTTAGCACATGGATACATCAGTACTCACAATGCTTTATAAAATCATCGCCAAAATGTAACCACTGACCACTTGCCATATTGGCTAGTTAACAAATTACTACTTGTTAAACAAGTAATCACCAAAAAACCCTGTTAAATCACTGCACTGTACCACAGCTAATGTAGGCTAATAGACGGTTAGATGTAAATACTCCAACCGGACACAAAGTAACAGAGTCGCTATTGATGCGCTATGAATCATGGGAAATATCTCCAATCACGAATAAGGTGGATAAATGTGTTGGTAAATAAGCAGGCAAGGGCTCAGTGAAAACTCCTAGGATAAGTAAGTACAGCTTGGTTATCTGAGATATTAAAAGTACACTAATTGTATATAAACAACTTTCCCTTTACATTCCAAATGACAACTGGATTGCTATTGGGTTTCCATTAGACTCAACATGATGCAGTAAGTTGAGTACAGAGGACTAAATGGGAAACGATAACAAAATAACTGTGACAAATATATGTTTAAAGTTCATTTAAGCAGAGAACAAAAACATAAAGGTGATAGTATGAGGCAATTAATATTTTACGCTCAGACAGCCACAGCAGCACAATTTACTGCAATTACTGTACATAAAATGTGCTCCTGACAGATCACAAAGAGCTATAAATTGATTTATCTTTCAAAAAGGGATTCTTTCTATATTTACACAATGATTTACATGGTTCCTCTCTTTAATCACTACAAAATGTAAGAGTACATATAGGCTGCAGTAAGATTAGAAACAAAAGTTTTAGTTCCTGCATAGTTAGGAATGAATGAGATACTCAAACTCCCATGGCACAACAGCTATGTGTTATCACTTACCTTCTCTGAACTCCTGCTTGCCATAGTGCTTGGTGACCTCCACCTGGAAGACCTTGTACTCGCAGATAGATGCGGCCATCTTGGATAGGCTCTGTCTGCCAGACCCCCCTACGCCAATAAGTAGCATGTTTCCCCTGGTTTGGCTGATGACGCGGACAATACGTGTTACTGAGGAACGACAGCAAAGGGAAACCACACATGATAAGTGTATGCTATGTTGGTGATGTCACAGTTACACCACATTTATGAACCCTTTATTATGTCCTTGGTTGTGGTAGAATATATGGTAGTAATATATGTATTGTTGTTGTGCTAATATATATGGTGATATATGTATTTGTTTTTGTAATAAATACATAGATAAATAAAATGTTTAATTTAAATTTATTATTACAATGTGCATGCATTTTTTTCATGTTTTCAGTAGTAATTATGGTTGTTCATAGAGTATGGGTTAGATGTTACCGGGTAATTAAAGATATTTTTGGGGACTACAAGAAAACAAAATGTATATTTTTTACTGATGATGCATGTCCACAGAAAACAAGATTTTCCATATTTTTTAGACAGGCTTAGTCATGAGGAGTTGACCTCACGCTGGGACAGGGAATTGAATACTGTGTGTTTCGCACTTCACTAAGGTGGGAAGATAAATAAATAAATAAATAAATAAATAAATAAATAATAATAATAATAATATATATAGAAATAATACAATTTAAAAAGAAATACATTTTAAAAATGACCACGATGAAGTACAAATACAAGACAAAACAACTACACCTAGTATACATTATTGATCCTGTAAACACTGTAAAACGTAAAACACATCTACAGTATCTGCCCTCAGTTGTAACTCAAGTACTGATATGTATTTTTCTACAGTTATGCATACATCTGTTGATTGGTTCTTGATTTGGCACTGCTAAATGTAACATATCAGTTTGTGGATTGCTACTGGCTCCAAACCAATAATCAGTGGCAACATTTGACTAATAATGACAGACATTTTTCTCTCCCATTGTTTACCTGAAAAAGTCTTTACATTATTGCCTGTTTTTATCAAAGCTGGATTCAATCAACCAGGCTCTGATTGCCAATTCAGGTAGTCTTTAATAGGCATGGAAAATTGCTGTGTGTGTGTCTTCCAATGTGCAGAAATAAATAGCATCAAAAACGCACGTGCAAAGACATGAGAGCATGAGAGCATGTGAAAACTCAGCTTCAGGAAAGCCTTCCTGGCTGATGTGTTGTTGTTGTAATGTAACTCTATTGATCTGAGGTGACACATAGTGAAGTGTCATATTGACAAGCGTGCAAAGGGAGCTCTGTATAGTATATGTCTATGGGATGCCCTTTCCTTCTCCTCCACAATGTGTTTTTCGGTCGTTCTGAACCGTGAAACCGGGAAAATACTGAGAACAACAAATATGTACTGAGCCAAAGGCTAATGGAGGGACAATGAATGGTGGCATGCCATATCGATCATACAGAATGGAGAATTGATTAAATGGGCACTGACTATTATTGACACAGTGGGGGCGGGGCATGTAGGATACTCTACTGTGTGGGATCACTTCTGTGTGTGCAGCTATTATAATCCTGCAATCACTGTCTGTTAAGGGTGTGTGTGTGTGTGTGTGTGTGTGTGTGTGTGTGTTCAGTTTGTTTGTAGAAATGTGTGTTTTTTTTTCATTAAGTTTCATCTTGTGATCTCCCCACACAAGCAAAAGAATAACACAATGTGATTAAAATAAGCGACATCTGGATACCCACCCATTAGACGGTGCATGTGTGTGTGTGTGTGTGTGTGTGTGGGCGTACTGTGTTCGATGGCATCTCTGAAAAGCACCAGGCTCATAGGCACCACGCCCGGTGTCAGGTTATAGTCTTCTAACTGGTTCTCCATGAAACTCTTTAGACTATTCATGTCCGACAGGTCTTCATACACATGAGGCTCCTTCAGGAAGTCACCTGCCACACAAACACACACACACATATTATAAATAAAGTGAAGGCCTACCTAAAAATAGTAGAACACATGTTATTTAATACGCAGAGACATTTATTCAATGATTGCAAGCCATGTTAACACACACTCTGTCCTTACCATAGACATGCACCCACTTTAATTAACAAACACTCACGCTGACTGAAGTAGGAATCCGTCCATCAGTTCACTAATCACAATTGATCGACTTGTCAATCAATGATAAAGCCAGACACTCTGTCATGCAATACATCATCTAATCTGCAAAAGCCATCCTTCAAATGTGACATCTACATGTGTGTCTGTAGTGTGTACCAAATACTGGTGGCTGTCTGTTGGGGCATATGCTGGAGTAGTCGAGGTCAAAGAGGGAGCCCAACTTTTCCGACATCAATCCGACAAATGCCTCCATATCACTGTGATCGACCAGACGATCTGAGAACACTCTGGGATCCGCACACACACACACACACACACACACACACACAAAGGCGACAGCAAACAGAGAATGTAAAAAAAATAAACAAAAGAAGGAACCCCACAAATAAGTAAATAGAAACAAAACATAGAATTCACATATAAAAGACACAACATAAAGCAGAGGCACATATGGACATTATTATTTCTTTCCATCACTGAGATTATGATAATGATATTGCCGGTTGCATAAAAGAATACAGCACATACTATATTTAATTAATGATGAGGTGTTCGCACACTGCCAGGAAAATCTGCAATGACCTATTGACTTTGGTCTCACAAAGCCTGAATAACATGTAATATTCAATCTTTTAGCGGGTAATCTAGAGCAAATTCTGTATATATATATATATATATATATATATATATATATATATATGTGTGTGTGTGTGTGTGTATTCCGAGCTGTGTGTGTGTGTGTATTCCGAGCTACATTTCAACACAGCAGAATATCATTCCCTGCTATATTTACATGAATAAGACCTGCTTTCTATTCTCTTCTGTCATTACCGTAATAAAATAGATGGAAAGCACAGGCAGTTGTAATACTGTAAATGAGTGTGAAAAAAGCTTGTTCGGGCTACAGTGAGTTACTTCATCATTTTCATAACAACTGCATGGTATTGTGTAAATTGGCCATGGAAATAGCCATAAAAATTTGGAAAATGTGTACTGTGTTGTCTGGCACCGATAACTCATGCTACAATTACAAAACTGTAAAAATGTTTTGATGCATGCTAATTATGTGAAAGGGACAGAACCCATACATTTCCTATAGATATGTCAAATTAATGCTGATCTGATTTACCAGTGGTGAAAACTGAAAAAAGAGACTTTACAATGTATCTTATATGAATGTGTTATTCATGACAGGTCCAAAAGCCATCCACTGTATTCAGTAGTGTGAAAAAAGATACTGTATATGTATTTAACCCCAACTCCGAAAAAGTTGGAAAATACTAATAATAACAAAAAAATTTGATTTCTAAATTCCATTCTCCCTGCACTATATTGGAAACACTGAATTTAATTGTTTTGAGAAAAGATATGCTCATTTAAAATCTGTTGACTGCAACACACTCACAATAGATGGGGCAGTTGTGTTTATCACTGTATAACATAATATTTCCTTTATATACCCTTATTAAATGGGCACATAAGCTTAGCAAATAGAGCTGCACTCCCATTCCTACCATTATTTAGGTCCTTAGGCCCTATTTTAAGTTTAAAGCGCGAGGCGCAACCTGTACTTAGTGCTGCACTGCAAACTGTCCATATACACTTTTGCTAGTTTAACGGTGCATGACACTGTTGTTGCACTAGGTGCATGGTTCACAAGGTTTGAACAGCACTTTTAAATCAGTGTGTCTTTTAACACAACAATGAAATTCACAAGACAAAACATCACATAATATGTTGTAGTGTTTCCCATATAGTAAAGGAATGGAATACCTTGTACTCGCAGATAGATGCAGATAGGGCAGATAGGGCAGATAGATATCTGCCCTATGCGGCAGATAGATGGAGTAGCCCTATTAGCGATGACCATCGCTAATAACAACCTACTTGCTGTTGGAATGCTGTACTGTATGTCATTTCCAGTAAAGAAACATCTAAATATCACAATATAAAATGTGTTTTCTGTTAAGAACGCCTTGTTTAGGTCTCCAGCCGATATAGTGGTTTACAGTGGTTTGTTTACATGACATAACAGAAGTGTATATTTGACTGTGGAGAGAGAGAGTCCAAGCGATGTGATAGTTGAAAGGTTGCTTGTTCTTGCATTCAGTATATAACACGGTGCAAGGGGACAAGTCCATGGCAGGAAAATGCCCTCCTTCAGCAAAACAGAGCCTCCAGACCCCCTCACTGCAGGGCCCAAGCATCCAGGTCTCTCTTGGTATTCTCCACACATGCACTCGCCCACATGTAGAGACACTGGTGAAGGATGACTCAGCTGACTATATCATATAGTTTTATCCCACATCTCTGTAGACCAGTGTTTGTGTTTTATGCACCACTGAACTCTCCAATGTCCATCTGACTTTGTAAGGATGGGCTTATGCACTGAAACCCTCCCGTACTATCCCTGTCTGTCTGTATTTGTCGACTGACAGGGCTGATTGTTCTGCTGACACACTACAGCAGTTGTCTGATCACGTGTTGTATTATTATTCTCACTCACCTGGGAAATATTTGCTGTTGTGCTTTTCCTTGCTAACGCACAAGCACCACAGCCATCACACCACTATTTGTCACACTTTCCAACCATAGGTACTGATGTCTTTCCCAAGGATCTAAATGTAGATGTCACTTCCTATTGTTTATACTGACACAGTGCCAGTCTTTGTGACTGAAGCTCCTGTCATCCATGCCCCAACAATGAACCCTCTTTTATAGTCAATTCAGATCTCCTCTTACCATCTTGACTTCAACTACGCCTCCTCAGCAATTATATACATGCCACAGAACATTACTGGATTTAAAGTATAAGTATATATACTGTATACACACACACACACACATATATATATATATATATATATATATATATATATATATATATATATATATATATATCAA
>JAODUG010060552.1:0-14503 GCA_027564795.1 Aphredoderus sayanus
AGAGTGAGAGAGAGAGAGAGAGAGAGAGAGAGAGAGAGAGAGAGAGAGAGAGAGAGAGAGAGAGAGAGAGAGAGAGTATTGCTACCTTGGTGGTTCATTCAGTTCATTTAGATTCATTATCTAACTTCAAAATGGTCCAGATTATTAAAAAGTAGACTATATGACATATAACATATAGAATGATGACAGCTAAAGACCTGGTAAGTTAACCATTTTGGTTTTTATAGGAAATAACGATAAATAAAGCAAATAATTACTTAGGCTAATAGCATCAGCTGGCCGAAAACCATTGTGAAATAGTAACTGTGCATAGGCACACCTCAATATCCGAAAACACAATGGTTTGCCTATAGAAATACTTTTTATTAGTAAAACAGATTGAGATGGTGAACAGGGAAAGCTCAACACATGTACCAACAGTTTATTAACTATTCTATTCTATTCAGGTCAGGAAACACAACAAGTTTTGCTACCACACAAAGACATACTCCTATCTGTTGTTCAAATGTTTGGCATGAATAGCTATATCATTACAAGGTGGTTAGTGTTTAAGGAAAATGGCTGACAATGGCAGGAGAAACACATTTCATTAAAATAAGCAAGGAGGGATAGGGTTGCTGTTGCTACATGATGTATATTTGATCTGTCCAGGAGCACTCCTTGTGCTTTGGGCAATAATAAGTGATAGCCTGCATCCATCTTGGCTGCTCCACTTGGGTCATCTTTCAACTGTCGTGCTATGTGAGTTCTCAAAAAAAAGGGAAAAAAAGAAGATACTCTAGAAAGATCCTAACAATGGGGACAGAATAGCAGCTATTGTGATGCTTTTGTAACTGTCATAAGGAAATCTTATGAGTCATTTGACATTTTCACTATTCAACACAAAGGCATGTGCATGTGCAAAGGCATGTGCAAAGGCGTGTGCATGCGTTCGTGCGTGTGTGTGTGTTACATACATGCCTGTCTCGCTATTCCTTTAACCCAGGACATCTACTGTACCAAGGTTTTTGCATTTGCAAACTGGACCATGAGACTCATTTCAGGCCCAGGACCTCCAGGCATAGCAATCAGATGGGATTCTAATATTGTTGATGGATGTCAAATGACATGGCACTTTCCAGAATACCTCATGTTTGCTTTCAGTCACGGAGCACTGAAAAGTTAAAGGCGACTGCCACAGATTGGGGGAGACTGAGAGGACAAAAGGATGATGTATTGCATATTACACACTGTGTATTCTGTGTCAATTTGGTAACAGACGCAATGGTTAGCAATGGAAAGTTGAATTCCCACTTAGGCCACCCATGCAGACTACCTTCTCTGTCCAGATAGTTATGTTATTAAAATAAGGCTTGTGAATTGCCCCAGGATTGCCTAGGTAGAGGTTTATTATGTTTAAGTGATATTGTGAATAAAAAACACAAACAGAAAGAAAGAAATTATTTAGCAATAGCTTCACATTATTCATTGTTTAAATAAACATGAAACTATTCTTCAATTAAACTTTAACTTAAGAACATTGTATCCAAAGCAATAATGTTCTGTCAGTTCTGCTTTGCTAGTAATAGTGTAAATTTTTTTCGAAAGAAAGGAAAGATAAAGTAAACACTTGATCTATGTTTGTAGAATTGTTAACATCTTTATTTTGAAAGGGAACACGTATATTGCAACTGTAGAGATAATAGACAAACTATATTCAGTAGGTTAAATTAAATATCAATAAGCAGAACACTTGATGAATATCTAAACCAAAATAACACCTAGCCTTTTACTGACACCAAAGTACCCAGAAAATTATCATGGCGGTTGTTTTTATCACGAACTTATATTATGACATGTTCATGATGGCTGACTGCAGCTATGATGTCTTTATATAACATGTGATGCTCTGGATAAGAAGATGCTTATTAAAAGGTGTCAGCTGCAGCAATTCCCCATTACAATAACAAATATTGTAATAGTAGTTACGTCATGTCTCAGTTGCGGGCACAGGGGTTCAATAGGGCTACTTTGCTCAAGGACACTTCAATAAAAGGCTTCACTATTGATCAACTTTACATTTACAGCATTTAGCATGACTACAACACTATGCATGAGCTGTTTCACATATTGTTACAGAGAGAAACCCTTTTTCTCTACACCAGCAGCTACTTTTGAGAGAATTAGATAAGAGAAATGTGAATGTAATATGACCTGCACAGAAGTAAGGGCGAGTTTCACACAAGTGAAACCTTCCCACTGAATCTGTTTCCTCTCAGCCCAGGCTGTGACACACACACACACACACACACACAAAAGAGCAAATAATTACCTAGCTATTCAGCAAGTCGATGGCCAAGGGATGACTGAGATATCTCTCTCTCTCTCTCTCTCTCTCTCTCTCTCTCTCTAAACATGGCTTGTCCTTTTGACCTTGTGGTGCAGCCGACACAGCGAGAGAGACGCTTTTTGTGTCCCTAGACAAGAGGTCTGCTTTGGCCAAAGCAGGCTTCACCAATTACCTACACAAAAGAGAGAGACAGAGAAATGAGGGTCGGGGGTGAGTGACTGGAAGCATGGGGGGGACCCTGTTCTTCAATAAGGCTGAGTGTGGAGGGGAGGGGTAGGAATGTGAACGGAGAGTCTTACCTGGGTTCAACATCACATGAAAGGTATGAATGAAATATGTATGTCTATATGACATTCACTATTTACACTGCATTACCTTTTGTTTGTTTCTACACAACAATATAACACACTGACAATAATTTCAACAAAGTATGCACCAACAAACATTGGCTAAATGATATTTCTTCCTCATCACGCCCTAGGAACTGTAGCCTTGTCAGTCATATGTTTGGCTGAATGAGTGTGTGGTATGAGCTGGGCATCGGCTCCTTACTGTTGCTTGGGCACAAACAAGTTGGGGCTTGACCACAAGCACCTTTGATGTGCATTGCCAAGGGCCTAAACCAATGGCTGGCAGCCCGCTTCCTTCTCCACTGTGTTTGTGTGAGGCTCTGATTATCAAAGGGCCTTGAATATCTCCACACCTACAGGTGTCTTGTACATGCGACCTCAAGCACATACATGAACGGTTTGCATGCACATGCATATACATATACTGTAATGCTTGGTTTACATGTGTCAGGTAAGACCCTCCTGACAAGCTCCACTATTTGTTCTGCTGGATATCAGTCAGGAAACTCCATGCAAAGTCGTTTGCCATGGAAGCGGTGCCAGTAGGTGTCAATCAAATTATCAGCAGCCGATTGGACTAACCAACTAATCAGACAGCAAACGTTTGTCGATGATTTTCAAACACAGGTGCTTGCAGAAGATTGGACCCCTGTCAAACAAAGTGGAGATAAGTGTATAGATACAAAGCTTGCAAAGTCAAAATGTCTAGGACCACAAAACAAACCAACAAATCCACCACGCTTAGTTATTCTAAACTACATAGGCGCAATTACTGTACATCTGTACATCACAGTCTTTAAGCTATTTCCACTAAATAATTTGCATGAGGGCTAAATGACTGGCATGGCTAAGATGAATCACACCCGTAAATCCGAATGAAATGTAATTCAGAATGAGGCCGCTCATGCCGATCACATTCGGTTGGTTGAACTTTAAATCTTTTGTCACCCTGAGATTGTCTCAGCTTTTCATATCTCAACAGAACTGTGATTAGGAGGAGTATACATAAGAAACCCATCACTTTAAAACATCAATGAAAGCCAGCCAAACCATGTAGATTCCACTCAGGGATGGATGCAAACACCATGTCAATTTGCGGAAACAAAAATGACCACAAGTGCTTATTTTATTGCTCGCATGTTTGCCGGGCCGGGCCACAGATCGCTTTGTGCTCCTGTTGCAGATGTAACGTCTTTCACTGTGCTTTATCCAATGGCTGTGTTGTGTTGTCAGTTTGCATTGTGGTGTACAGTACATTCAGACTCCCAGGCCTTTGAAATGGCTGTCATGAAAATGAGGCTTTTATTTAAAACCATTATGAGATTATGCCCTGAAAAGCTGACAAGCTGATTTCAAAAGAAAGCCGAAGGAGGATCCATGTCATACGCGAACCTCAGCCTAGACGCAAATAGGCATGCAGGTACACACACACACACACACACACACACACACACACACGCACACACACGCGCGCACACACAATCAGCATACAGGCAAACACTGTGCATGCAGACACATGAAAACACACACGCACAAATGTACTGGAATGCACACCCTGCTAAACAATAAATGTGATAGTGTAGGTTATTGAGGGTTTACTTTCAACAATCCAAGTAGCCTGGATTTAGCACAATTACCCTATTCACATGACTTCCCCAGCCTTTATCTCTCCATCTCCATTCCCCTCAAGATAACATCAGCCCTTGCGACCTCTCTGTGTCTTTACTGTGTCTTCGAGGCATGACTGGCAGCCATCACAGTACTGTTTACTGCTGTCACAATTCATGATTTAATGTTGGGAAAATCATTTGAACACATTTCAGCGTTTCAGTGTGGCAAACATCGCAACAAATGAAGCTTATTTCGAAAGGTGCTATCCGTGAATGTATCTGCCATTCATATTTGTGCAAGTAGTTCTTTCATGCATGACATGAGGGACACAGGCAAACATTGCTAGGCATAACTGTTGCAATATGGCAAATTACTACGCTAGCAGGTACTTCTGCGTCTCCCTCCATTTCTGCACTTCTGAATAATTCACGCCGACACCAACATCACTCAGGGGACATGACTGATGGCAGCATGTGGAATGTGTATCATGTAAACAAATTAAAAGCTACGGGTTGCAGCTTTAAACCAAAAAAGGTAAGAGTGGTGGAAATGCATCAGACTTGTCTCTTCTCTGCTAAGAAGGGGCAATTATGATAACAGGTCAGAATTGCGGCTCTGTAATGAGACCTTCCTGACCTAACTATTAACTATTCTATGTCTGGTATTCCTTAGTTTGGAGGTTGCCAAATCTCCAATTGTGCACAGCTATTGTAAAATCAAATAAGGTGACATTGTAATTCTCAAATTGTAAAGGCTGTGTGGTCGATTCACATCTTAAATGTCAAGGGTTTGATCCCCAACAACCAAGTAAGTGATTACCTTCACTGCCATAGGGTGCTCCCTCAGAAGCTAGGATACTGTTGTGTGGTGCGTTCTGCACCTCTTTGTTTATGTTGCTATTTGCAGAGCCAGAGCTGTATAGAAACATTGGGTGTTTTTTCAGTGTGCACACAAAATGGGAAGCTGACCGTCCGGTTTCAATTCTTTCCCATTCCAATTTTCATAGTGCTTTCACAGTTTATTTTACGGCTCTACGTAATTTAGATGCAGAGATATTTCAATTTAAATATACTAATTTAGTAGTTTTTTACAGTCCCTTAAAAAATAAGTCACATACCTTACTGAGATAAACGATAATATGCAAATAGATTTGCTCTGTATTTTTTTTTAAAGATATTCTCTCAATTTAAAGTTTAAATGACTTTTAAAACCCATTTTACATGAGTACCTACAGTATGGTGAACTTCCTACCGGCTAAGGGCAGTTGGCTTTGTCTCTAGTTTAAAAGTACAGAAAGTGGACACTTTTGCGGCATAGCCTATGCATGCTGCATTAATGTGAAATCGGTAACATAACCGGCTGTATTTAGACAGACCGGCCGATCACTGGTCATGACTGGTCAAGGTGAAAACCGGCCAATTCCAATCACCAGCTGATCGATCTTTGCATCTCTGACAAAAATGTATTACCTTACAATTACTTACATATCTTTTAAGTGAGACATCACACCTATTCCAGGTAATTTGACATACTTGTAATAGACAGTATAAAAGACTGTCATCTACGTCATCATTTCTGTGACAGGAAGGAAATGATAAAAACATGAATTTGTAACATCGAGAGCAGGGTGCGATGACGGTATGCGGGCCTGTGGCCTGAACCAGTCACCCATCCACACGTACAGTATCAGACGTTTATGTCATGTCATCTGGACGTGTTTAAAGCTGCTCCACTGACAATGAATGGAAAACTAGCTAAGCCGGTTTCATCAAACAATTCGTCTGTCTATCTAATTTGGGTTTAAATTACACTCTGGACGATAATGACAATCAGTCATTGCTTTGTACAGCTTGCTCATACCACATGAAACCAAGGGTGATTAAATGGGATTTAGTTGCTGTGCATTCAACTTTTCAGCTTTCCAAATCAGGGGTGCGTATGTGCCCCTGCTAATTCACCATGTGTTGATACTGACCCTACGCATTTTCTTCTCTCCCTTCCTTTCCCATTCCCTACCATTTCTCATCTTAATCAATCTCTCTGTCCTGCCACAGCGAGGGCTAATGGCGTCCACTCCAGATAACCATTGTTTGACCAGGTCTGTCTCCAGCCTCTAATAGTCTTGTTTCAACAAACAGTGACTGAAAAGCAAACGTAACACAAAAGGCATTGCCCATGCACTCACGTACTGACATGTTTAGGCACACACACAAAACAAAATTATTTCTACATATCAAAAGGATTACTTAACCAATTTCGGCCTCAACAAGAAAGCTGCATTTGCATTTTAAATTTGAATGTGCCAAATGCACTATTTACATAAGTGCCAACGATGTGCGGTCAGTTTCTGGGTAGTTTCATTGAACCCCTCCCCCATATTTTACTAAACCAAAGAACACATGACTTCAGTTTATGGAGTGGCAGGAAATTTGAGAAATATGTTTGGAAGATTTCGCCAAATAATCAGGTCATATCTACAGCATGACGTCTGGCAAATGAGAGGGCACAATTAACATGTACAGCAAGTGCAATGTGGCTGTTCGCAGTGCTCTGTAGGGTGGATGGTGAAAGAAGCAAGCTACTGCTAAAGCCAAGAAACAATATTTTTCTCTCGAAAGGCCGGGTCTGCAGCCTCCTACAGTACAAGGAATTCTCTATGTGCTGTGTCATGAACTCAGAGAATGTTACTCAATGCTATCACGGCATCCATGTAGCATGGCGAGAGGGCCGGACAGGTTTTTAGGGCTCTTATCACTCCCTGGCCCCTTGCATTTCAGTTAGAGAGAATCGCTATCTTGCCAAGCCCTTCAGCCTGACCTGCTCTGTCCCGCCCAGATTAAAAGGAGGTTGCTCGTACATGACAGTATGTTGAGACAGTGCTTTCTTCGTCTAGTCGAGACACTGGCAAACTTTTGTTCTTTCATCTGGTCTTAGTTTATTTTTGTGGAACCGCACAATAGCAGCAAAGCTTACTCTCCAGCCTAATCTGAAATTGTGTGTGTGTGTGTGTGTGTGTGTGCGTGTATGTGTGTGTGGTTATGTTGTTGTAAAACAGGCCCGAGTTAAGCCTTGCAGGATCATTTATAAAAAAAACAAGAGCTAATCCTTTCATAACCCAGAATATGTGTTTGGTTTATAGGATTCAGATACCAATATCCCTCCTCTCTTTTGCTGCCTTACTCTAGCAGACACAATTTATAAAACATTTTTTAAATATAGAAAGCACAAATACAGACACACACATACACAGTTATACTGTACACACACACAAACTATGGACTGAATAATGTAATATGCTAATCTGTAGGAGAATTCTCTAAGTAATTACCTATCCAAAAAAAGTGATTGCTGCACACATTTTTATGGTTTAAGCTTCACTACTCAGGTGTGGGAATGGTTTAGGTATATCTCGGTGGAGATTTAATTTTATGGTGCCAACAAAATTGCATACAAACCTAAAGATAAACGCATGTTACAGTGGGTTCAGAATCCAGATGCATCTAAAGTTCAGAGACTTGTGTTGCTAGATTCTGCATAGCGTATTTTCTATAACTTGCACACATTTGTGAAATGAATGCTGCATTCAAATGAGGTCGTGTTTACCGTGTTCACGGGAAGAGCCGATATGAATGTCCGCATCTTGTGGACATTCATATCGGCTCTTGGTCGTTAAGTGGATGTTTTCTGAAAGTTTTGAGTTCACAAGTTGTGTACACAACTTCCCATGATGAGTTCCATTTGAACACAGCCTAAGTTGTCATAATGAGCTCCTCAAAATGCAATAAAAGCACCAGCTAAACATGGTGAGCAGTTTTGATCCACTTCACTACCATCAGTTCTCTGTTATACATTCTTTGTTTTAAAAGCGATTACAAAACTACTGTAATCTGTCACACTACAATTATTATAGAAACTACAAAAAAGAGAGATATTTGTCCATATATAAATATACGTGCACACACACAAACACATTTATCTCCATTTTACAGGAAACAATCTGGCCATGCTTCCTGGCCAGGCTGACCCACTGAAATTATTTATGAAACAGTGGCTATGACTTCAGAAGCCATCATCACTTCTCCTCATTACATATCTGGCTCCCTGATCTAGTGTGAAGCTTTTATCTTTTCAACATGAACACAAGACCATCATTTCCCTTTGAAAGCATATCTCTAGCTTGAGAACAAGCAGGGATAAACAAGTCTCTCACTGACTCACTTCATGTTAGAGGTGCTTCGTGCTTCATGTTGGAAGAAACAATAATATTTTTTACAGATTGCGTAATGTAGTGCGCATGAGAATTAAAGGCATTGTTATATTTTACATATCAATGGTTTCCAAATTGTGTGAGTCACAGCTTCCAAGAACAAGAGGTTCCTAACATGTGAAAACATGCACGGTATATATTTTCACCAACAAAGAATATATATACATACAAAAATAACAACAATAGTAACCCTCTATAATAGCTACAATAGTATCCCTATATGGTATTCTTTTTTTTTTTTGGGGGAAAAAGTATTTCACCCCATTTCTTGGGAGCTTAGGGGTCCCTGCTAATATATCAGTAAAGAAATATGCCCCCGCCTACCATATTTTGATTTGTTGCCTCAGGGTAACAATATGCTATGAGAGTACTGAAACGCCAAGGCTTTTATTAGTACATATATAATAAGGGAATATGGAGAAAACAAGCAATACTACAGTAATATCCATGTTTATTACCCTAAATATATTGTCTACCTGCACAATGTTGCCCCGAATCAACAAACAAAAAATAAAAAGTGTATATAAACAAACTAAATATATATTCAGAACATCAAATATACTTAATTGCAAGTTCATGCACATACACGGTTTTTTTATATAAAGTTTAAAATGCTATAAAATGCTATGTATCATCAATTGGTGGCACTGTAGACCATGCATGCTTTACTTTCTAAAAGCACAGCTTGACCCCCAGACAAAAGGTCAAAAACATTTCAGCCTCTCTATTGTTTGGACACATACGATGTTGTGATATTTAATCAAAAATAAAAACAATAAATTAAAGCGATGTGATGTTAAGAGAACAACTGAGAGCAACACAATGCCATAATATCATAAACTCATAATACCATAAACTAGATTACTTACTGCAATTGACAAAAGTTCTTAAAATGTATATATTTTTAAAACAGCAATCTTTTTATCTTGTGGCCACCATTCACCCCCACCCAGCCACTACCAGTGGCCGAAAACCACTGCTAGTCTTAATCGTTATATTCTATTCTCAAAGGGCAATTTTTGCAAAACAAGCAATATACTGTACGGCTAAATTCAGAAAGGGACAGAAGACACACACACACACACACGCACGCACGCACGCACACACACAGACACGCACGCACGCACGCACACACACACACACACGCACACACTCTGTACATCCCCACAGCACCAAAAGACCACACATTTTGTCATTAGCATTTTAAAAAACTGCAAAAATCAGATTGGTACTCTCTTTTTTTCTCCCTCTTTTCCTGCCATTCTATTGGTGGAGAACAGAAATGGCGCCTGCGTTGTACAGATAGCATCAGCGGCTGTAACCACATGAAGAGAGGAACCAACTGCCAATTATGCCATTAGAACTAATGGTGGAGAATACATGACAGTGCTCAAGCACTAGGTAAACATGTTATGTTTGTGGTGCTGGCAAACAGCCACACACTCTGGCTGGTACACACACACACACACACACACACACACACACACACACACACACACACACGCATCATTCATACCATCACTTCAGTTAATTAAAAACATACTTTTCATTCTGTGGTATCGTATTTTTTTGAAGACACTAAGACTAGAAAGGTTAGCGGTTTCGCTGTCTTTCAAAAAAATATCCATTTTAAATAAGCACTGATTATTGTATAGCAAATTGTTTGCACCATTGCTATTTTGTTTAACAATTGACAAGACAATAATTGTTTTTCCAGCTTTTCATAAAAGGTGATTTTCAAAGATGTTTTTTTCTTCCAAATAAGGCCGCAGGGTTATTTCACTATTCAGCAAAGTGTCCACAGAGGGTGGAACTATTGTAGGCTAATAACAAACATCAACAGGTGTAGTGAAGGTGTAGTTACGGAAAAAGAGCATAGTTTATGTTTTCTTAACATCAGCTGAAATGACACGGTGATGAAGAGACCAATTTAATAACAGGGAGGAGTTGAATTGGATTAAGAAACGCAGTTAGACAACAACAATCAACATATATTGTATGTTACATCACAGGCACCCAACAGATACAGGAACAGAACTTGAATGTAAGAAAGAAAGAAATTAATGTTCAGACCTCAATGCCGCAAGGATAAGGACAGAGCAAACAGGCTACCAAAACGGTCTCAACAGTGTTTTCCTCTGTTGATTAGCCCTTGTAAAAATATGGTATTTGGCCACCGGGCAGCACCATCTGATTGTGTATGAGTTTGTGTGTTTTTTAATTGGCATTGCACTGTGTATTTATTTATTTATTATTTATTTATTTGTGTTGTTTTTTCGTGCCTTTTAACCCTCCTGTTGTCCTCGTGTTTCAAACTCACACTTTGTTGTGAGTTTGTATGATGTGCACTGCAGCAGTGCACATCATATGTCTGTGTAAGCTGTAGAATTAGGTTTAGCGCCTTCTATCTGCCACAAAGAGCTAGTGATTTGGGCCATTTTGACCCTGAGGACATCATGAGGGTTAACGTCTATCGTATTGATTATACCGTACCAACCAACGGTTTATAACAAAATAGTGGCTAGTACAGAAAAGTAAAACAATTTTGACAAAAGAAAGAAGGGCCTGTCATAGGAGTAGCGTCACTTTGGCATTTTGAGCTGTGTTCTGTTTCTTCAACAAAAGTATGTCATGAAAATGAGAAGGAGGGGTTTAACCAAACCTTATACTTATGATTTTGCATACCTTGTGATTTATTTATTTGGGTGTGTACTTTACTTTAAAACGAAGCCTCTAGCTGTTTTCAAGATGTTATGCAAATAGTAGCTGTAATGAGCAATACGTAGAATTTTATCATCAGGACTGGTGCCACATTGTGGGTTTAAAAATCAACAAAACCAAAATAATATTATAGTGTGTACAGTATGGGTTGCTGGATTAAATTACTGGTGTATATATACATACATACATGCATACATACATACTGGTAGATAGGTATACAGATAATCAAATAATATACTTATTTTACGAAAAATATTTTTTTAAACTAATGCATGAGTTTGCTCTGCAAGTAATAATTATCTTAATCATACTAGTAATTGCAGGCACGCAAACAGATAAATCATCTGTCAGACGAGTATGTCAAGCCCAACATAGGCAGCTAAGGGGACACATTGAGGTTGTGATAGATGAGTGACGGGTACAGATGGGTACAGCGTGACTATAACTACAGTATAGCAGTGGTGATAAAGCCACCATAGTGATGTGACTTAATTTGTCATCCCCAGAGGCACAACAGCTAACTGTTGAAGCTGGTACCTTTCTTAGGTATAGTGCCTCAGCCTGTCCCCAAACAGATGGAGACTCTCTGGTTTACCATGGAAGCTCTAGCCCACCCCTACTTCCTGAAATCATATGTCCCTCAACTGAAACAATATCATCACTAGCAAGCACGCATGAGCAGATAAAAATACATTACTGTGTTGTTACCTATACTGTATGTGTTTGTGTTGTGTTTCCCATTAAACCCTCCTGTTGTCCGTAATAATATCGTATTGGGCCAACAGGCGGCGCCATCTTATTATGTATGATTGTGTGGTGCTCTTTATTGTCACTGGTGTGTGTATTTATTTCTTTATTTATTTTTTCTTTATGTAATTGTTGTCCTTGGGTTTCAAACACACACCTTGTTGTGCCAGCAGTGCACATCATATATCTGTGTAAGATGTAGAATTAGGTTTAGTGCCTTCTAGCTGCCACAAAGAGCTAGTGATTTGGGTCAATTTGACCCAGAGGACAACAGGAGGGTTAAGCACATTGTAATATTGAAAGCCATTATTTGTTTTGCTCAATGCCATACTGTACTTACACTCAACTGATGTGGCCTAGACAATTCTTTGTAAAACAATATGCAACATGGATATTTTCTATATACTGTATAGCCTATTATGTAGTATATACCAACGTATTCTCTCTCTCTCTCTCTCTCTCTCTCTCTCTCTCTCTCTCTCTCTCTCACACTCACACACACTGTAACAGAAGCCCTTTGCCTTTCACTGCTGTTGTTTTGAAACTTTGTCAGGGCTCGTAACACGATCTGAGATGATTTGGGCTTCAGCAATCCGAGTGTGTGTGCGTGTGTGTGTGTGTGCGTGTGTGTGCGTGTGTGTGCATGTGTGTGTGTGTGTGTGTGTGTCTGTGTGGTAATGAAGTGGCAACATACAGTACAGCATGGCTGCAAGGAAAGAATATAAGGTAGCAAACAGATTACCAGGAAAAGATATATATATATATATATGTATATATTTCTTTTTACCAGGTGGAGTTATTCTCTATTCCCAGGGAATCCTATTCCCTATCATTGATTTTCTCTCCGCCCTCTGCTTTTATTTCCAGGTACATGTTTCTTCATGTCATTACAGGAATTGTTTAATCAAACTGATGCTATCATTTTTCTCTTTAAGCTAGTGCCTGTCAAACTAGTTGGAAAGTCTGTTACAGAAGTACTGTATGTGTAACAATACTGTCAAACGTATCTATTTGCTCTTGGTGATGGTCATCACCCAGTGTGACACAAGACACAAGATGACACCAGACATTTTGGATGTGGTTTATAATTGTTTTCTTCTTGTTTTGCTGTCATTTGTAAATGCTATATTATTCAACCACCAATCTTGGAACCCTTCGGCTATTTTGTCTGCCTGCAATAAAGACTGGGGACAAGGAGTTGAGTTTGGCTTATCTTTATAAACAGATATGCACATATGAAAGCTAATGAAAAGCTAAATCTTCGTCAGACCATATCTGTTTTTGTTATCCCAAGATTGGATTAGTTCCGCCTCACTTGCTCTGAACATGGCTGTGATTGGTCAATAATACTCCAAACAGAAACCAGGATGCATCCAATACCAATATCTTATGTCGCTGTATACAGATTCTCTATATTCATATGCTACATCTGTTTATAGAGATTTTTCAACCAGAAGCCTACCACACTTTGCATGTAGAAATGTACCTGAATCTTAAAATGTCAGGTACATTTTCAGGTAAATTCAGGATAAATTCTTGATATACAGTACATACCATCAACGTATTGAAATAATCTTTACCTTGGTTGACTTTCACGTTATGCAAATTTCCCCTGCTAGCTCCAGCTAGATAAGACTGTACATGTCATTGACAACCATGAACAATATCTGCACCTCCTCTTGCAGCTTGCATGTATGTCTGTGTCAAGCAATGACACAGTGATGATTTCATCTAATCAGTTTGCATTGTCACGTTAAATTTTAGTATCGCCTCGGCTGGCTTGTAATGACGGAGGTATTTAAAAAAGCACCTGGTACCAGGCACTATCCTCACTATTGCCCAGTGGAAAAGGAAAAAGGCAGGTCGAGTACAGCCTAGTGGAGTTTGTACCATGAGGTGGGGAAGCCCCCAAAGTCGGTACGATGCAGTGGAAAAGCAACAAAAAAAAAACTTTTACCATGGCATTCAGCACATATATTATAATATACATTTGATTATTTGTTTTGTCAAATAAATCCATTGTTGTTGCCTCTGATGACGAGAATGAGATTATAGTCACTTCCACAGGGACTTCAACAGTCCCCCAACTGTACTGGTTCTAGAATGTGCTACTGTGCAGTTAGGAATAGTCTTCCTGGAAGCATTGAGTTAAGTATCACTCGGCCGTGACAGATAGCCTTGACCCTGGGCCCCTCAACAACCAATGGGCCCTGAAGACACAAACAATTAGTCAATTAGAATGCACCTCCAATGGCCCGGCGACATGGCTTTAACAATCCTCTCAAGGTGTCTATTATTGTACATTGCTGTGTGTATTTATTTATTTATTAATTATTTATTAATTATTTTTGTTTTTTCATGCCTTTTATCCCTCCTGTTGTTCTTGGGTTTCATTAGGTTTCGCGCCTTCTATCTGCCATAAAAAGCTAGTGATTTGGGTCATGTATGTATGTATGTATGTATGTATGTATATATATA
>JAODUG010060561.1:0-11768 GCA_027564795.1 Aphredoderus sayanus
AGCGTGTGGGCTTCCAGTAATCTGTGTGTTGTCGCCCCACCAGAAGGGTCACAGCCTGAGCGAGAAGCTGGCGGAGATGGAGACCTTCCGAGACATCCTGTGCAGGCAGGTGGACACGCTGCAGAAGTACTTTGACGGCTGCGCGGACGGCGTCCACCGGGACGAGCTGCAGAGGGACAGAAGTGAGCGCCCCCGCAGACACTTTGTGTCACGCTTGGTCCCCCCCTCCCCCCCTCCCCCGGCCTACATTTCAGTGCATCGCCGCTAACGCCGTGAAGTTGGGCTTTGTTGTAAAGGTACACGCGTTCCCACCGTTCGATACGCAAACGTTGTTTTGCTATTTGTGGGCTGACATCCCAGCGTCTCGTGGCCCTCCTTCACCTGATGCTGGGTGGCTGGCTCTCCTCTCTACTCCTCCCCCGTAGCGCGCCTCACCTTAACGCCACACGTTTGTGGCGTTTAGTGTTTCTGAGGCTCTGTTACACAATCGAGGAGAGCGCCGTGGTTCTTTAAGGTATGCAAATGAGCTCCCAGTGGTGGAGGCAAGCTATAGGCTTGATATAACATGGTGTGTGTGTCGCTTGTTGGGAGAGTCTCGGATGGAATGTGAGGGTCAGAAAGCAGCCATTCTCTCTCCTCTGTCTGCCTCCAACCTTCTCTCCCCCCTACCTCCCCGCTCAGCTGCCAGGACACTTGCTCATGGTAGCCTGTGCTTTGTCACAGCCCATGGCTGACCACGGGAATGAAGCCCTGCTTTTGTTCTCTCTCTCTCTCTCTCTCTATCTCTCTCTCTCTCTCTCTCTCTCTTCCCCCCCCCCTCCCCTTCCTGAAGATGAACCCAGACCATTGTTATGTCCCCAGTGTAGTCTTACAGTATGTGCGTGCTGACACTATGGCTGTCTCTGCCCTGCCCGGAACCCCTGGCGGACTGTGAGGCAGATATGACTCTGCCCTCACCTGTGTGTCTGCCTTTCTCTTCTAGTTGTGGAGGACGATGAGGATGACTTTCCCAGCACCCGGACGGACGGAGAGTATCTGCACAATAATAACGGCAGCAAGGAGAAAAGTGAGTGCCAGATTCTTCTTGTGAGAAGCAAGATGTTGTTTTGTTCTTATCTAATGGGACGGGCAAGGCCTTTTTAGCCACAGAGTGCTTTAATAACATTATAAGCAATGAACCACTTGTGCTAAAAGCGTCAAAATATAATATCCATTAACATTAAGAATGTATGATGCTGTCAAGATTCTGAAATGTAGAGTCTGGTGTTATTTCACCTTATTTTATTGTCTTGTGAATTTTTAATCCATTTTCGTAGGTTATGTTTGTAATAAATGAAGTTAAAGCCAGTACGCTGGCCTTATCTTGAAAGAGTGTACAGTATTATGACTTAACATTGAATGTTCCATGTTCAAATGTGTATATGTCACATTTATGAAGCCTGTATTTCCCTCCTGTCCAAACTGACCCATCGCACTAGCTCTTTGTGGCAGATAGAAGGTGCCAATCAACAGGAGGGTTAAAAGAAAAAAATAAAGAAATATATATAGAAATAATTAATAAAGAAATAAATACCCATAGCACCGACAATAGAGATCTGCACAATCAGATGGCGCCCTCTGTTGGCACAATAGGATATAATAAGGACAACAGTCTGATACAGTCACATTTATGTAGCCTATATTACATGTCAAGTCTATTGCAGGCTTCATAAATGTGACGCATGTCACCACCACACATTGCATCAAGCTAAAGTCTTGACTCCCTCTCCATTCTCCTCTCCACACCGAAGACCATTCCCTGACTCCCAAGGGTATCAATGGCATAGACTTCAAAGGCGAGGCCATCACGTTCAAAGCCACCACGGCTGGAATCCTGGCCACCCTGTCCCACTGTATTGACCTGATGCTGAAGAGGGAGGACAACTGGCAGAAGAGACTGGAGAAGGTGACACAAGGCCAGGGTGAAACGGCATCCTTCCCGCGAGGCCGTGCACAATGTACCGTTTGTCCCCAGCAGGGGCGCTGTTTCAATGCCTCTGGGTGTCTCTATCTGCAGGAGATGGAGAAGAGGCGACGCGTAGAGGAGAGCTATAAAGCAGCCCTCAACGAGCTGAAGAAGAAGTCTCACTTTGGAGGCCCAGATTATGAGGTGAGCTTAAACTGTGTGGTGTACTGCAGTAGTTGAGCATGCTGGGGTGTTGCTAAGTAATAACACATGTCATGCCGCTCTTATCTGTGGTCGTCAGGAGGGTCCAAACAGCCTCATCAACGAGGATGAGTTTTTTGATGCAGTGGAGGCTGCTCTCGACCGACAAGATAAAATAGAAGAACAGGTAGAAAATTCCGCAGTACTTATTCCATCCTTAACCCTCCTGCTGTCCTCCGGGTCAAACTGACCACTACTTTCTGGTGCCAGCAGAAGGCGCCAATACTAATTCTACAGCTTACACAGCCTTCTATATGCAGGTGGCGCCATCTGCTGGCGGAAAAAGGTAGTGCGTTTGAAACCCGAGGGCAACAGGAGGGTTAGGAACCACGAAGAAGAATTGTCTGGACGATTGGCACAGGGTGTAACGTGTGTGTGTGTGTACAGGCACAGTCGCATACTGAAAAGACCAGGATTCAAAGGTCCAGTCCCGTTCCTTCCGGAGACATCTATTCAGTGACGGGCACTCACAGATTCGCTGACAAGGTGAGCAGGTTGTCTCCAGCCTCCCCTCTCTCCCCCCTTCTGCTGTCCCATTACTGCTCACAGTAAAGCATCATGAATCCATCCTGCTTCATTTCCATTGTTGTACTTGTTTAACTCGCTCACCTCATCTGTTGTGATCTCCTCCTTAGCCTCATAGTCAGGCCTCCCCAGTTCCTATAGTCATTGCCCCGCCCCGTGATGTCCACAGGTTCAGAGCAGAGGTAATTGATGGCCCTAAAGCTTTGCTTTCTACCTACTCCTCTCCTGGGGTGCAGCCTGTCTACTGTAAATGCCTCTCTCCACTGGCAAAACAGTAGGGACTCATTTCCAGTATTGAGATGCAGCCAGAACACCCTGAATTCACAGCATGGACTTGTACAAGTCATTATAAGCTGACTGTTGTGTTAGCTGCCGGTGGAGCTTATTTAGTGGTTGAGAGGTGGTAGCTATTTTCACATTCCTGGAACCATCTCTGACACATTCATGTACGTCTGTTTCTTCTAGGGCAAACATTAGCCATGGCTAATGTTTACCACAATGTGGTGGTAGCTACGGTAACAAGTCAAACACAAATCACACTGATGGTAGACAATTCATGTTTTGGTGGTGTTGTTTCCTTCATGTGCTTTAACTGAAGGAGTGGTAACAAGTGTTATCCAACAAAACTGGATTGGAGTCTACAAACAAGCATGGCTGATGTTAGTATGTATCATTAGTAGTGGCGTTCTTCTAGGAAGTGACTGGGTAGAAGGTCAAGTCCCACACAAGTCACTGTACACCTCCTAATACCTAAATAAACAGTATGCAGTGTGCTGGTCTGTCTTAATTCTCAGAGTCCAACTGCTTGGTTTGGTAAAAAACAAAACCTCTGCATGTTGAGTGTTTTATTTGTGATTTCTATGGGGTGCTCTGCAAATATAGATGTTCATCTCTGACCTTACTTCTTCTTCCTGCCCCTGGTCTCGTGTGATAGGTGGAGGAAATGGTGCAGAACCACATGACCTACTCCCTGCAGGATGTGGGTGGAGATGCTAACTGGCAGCTGGTGGTGGAGGAGGGAGAAATGAAGGTGAGCAGAAGCGACGACCACATCCGACAGTCAACACTGCTTTATCACGGGGCCTCTCACAGGCTTGTAGAGCCTCCTTTCCCTGCCGGATCACTTGCAGCACTAATAGAAGTACCGCTAGGGCAGCAGGATAGTCTAGTGGTTTGACTCCCATCAGAACAGGCCTTGGTTTAATCCCTGGTCCTACCTGTTAAACCTGCCGGGGTTATCGTTAAGTGTCGAAGTACCTCATTAAGTATCGAAGTACCTAACTGCTCCTAATCCTAGTAATTGTACTGCAAGTCATTTCGGGTGAAAGCATTGGAGCTCTTGACTGTACAGTTAGGTTAACTTGCAGTTGTGATGTGTGCCCAGGTGTACCGGAGAGAGGTTGAGGAGAACGGGATTGTGTTGGACCCCTTGAAGGCCACTCACTCAGTGAAGGGGGTCACAGGTCACGAGGTCTGCCAGTACTTCTGGGACACCCAGTACCGCAACGACTGGGAGAGTAAGTTTTCCTTAAGCCGCCTGGCCTGTTGAGGTGACGCACATCAAGCCTCTATTCTAATGTGCCTGTTGTAATCTGCCTTGTTTTAGCAACCATTGAGAACTTCAATGTTGTGGAGACGTTGTCTGACAGTGCTGTAATTGTCTATCAAACGCACAAGGTAAGAGACATGAATGCTCTTCAGAAATGCCTGCAAACACGCAACATGAAAAAACAGTTGCTAGCTATTGTCTATTGTTAAACCCATTATGAATAATTTTAATGTGTGTGTGTGTTGCAGCGGGTGTGGCCTGCATCTCAAAGGGATGTGCTGTACCTGTCTGCCATGAGGAAGGTGCTGGCTAACAATGAGAATGACCCGGACACCTGGCTGGTGTGCAACCTGTCTGTGGACCATGAGAACGCCCAGGTCAGTGCTGCTTTCCCTCCGTCAGTGCATCAGTCCGGTGTACCTCATTCGCCCTCTGTGCTTCTGAGATGTGCAATGGCCATGCTTCTGTTTAAGTTCTCTGCCTTTGCCCCGCCTTCCCCGCCACAGCCGAGCAACAGGTGTGTCCGTGCCAAAATCAACATCGCCATGATCTGTCAGACCCTTGTAAGCCCACCAGATGGCGACAAAGAGATCAGCCGAGACAACATCATGTGTAAAATAACATATGTTGCAAATGGTAGGTCTGTCTATTTGAATAACGGGAAACTATTACATTTCTGTTACAGCCTTTTTATTTTACAAGTCTCCTTTTTGTGTACAGTGAACCCAGGAGGTTGGGCTCCTGCTTCGGTCCTCCGGGCAGTGGCAAAGAGAGAGTACCCCAAATTCCTGAAGCGCTTTACCTCTTACGTACAGGAGAAAACTGCTGGGAAGCCCATCCTCTTCTAAGGTGGAGAGGTGATGCATTATCCTGTGTAGGAACAGCCTTTTGTCCTCTTGTGTCTTTTTTCTAATTTGTCTGGAAATGCTTTCATGATGATATGATGTTCAGTATGTGTCTGCAAGCTGTTAATATGAACCCTCCTTTCCACCCATCTCTCCAGTCTACTACACTGAGAAACGAGAATAGAACGCTTCACTACAGTAAGGTTTCAAGGATGTATTCTTGTTTCATACAATTTGACAAGACTGTTGATGGCTACTTGGGAATCCCTGATTACCACCTAACTCCCACACACAAGCTTCAAAGCTCAGTAAGATACAACAGTCAGCAAGTCACCTGTTTGCTAGATCCATAGCTAAATGTTATATCCCCCACCCTCACACACACACACACACATAGAAATACAATTAGTTTGTTTTCACACGTAATGATTTTGCTTGATGTTTTCCAGCAAGGCCCACAGCCAGCAGGGTTGCTAAATAGATATATTCCTGCACTGGCTCCTCATTGGCACATTTCATGTAAGGCTAATGCCTACTGACTGAATGGATAGCAAAAATGTCAGTTTTATGTCTTATTCTTTCCAATAAAGATATTAATATATAAATGTATATGTGCTACTGTATAAAAGGATTGGTAAAAAAACGACAACAATTTCCTCTTGGACTAATCTTATTTTAGTTCAAGTATCATGCTTTTTGTAGATTTCTGGTGTTGATTTTGCTTCTTTTTTTCTTTTTTACTTGCACAGGCCATAATGCTGTTGTGTAAAGCAAAATGGTTCTAAATCACATGTAAAGATATTATTTTGTTTTTACAAGTGTCGTAGAGGGCATTCATCAGTCTGTGAGCCCTATGACACATGACTTGAGCTTTTTGACTGTCTTTCTAGTGAAAATACCACATGCTGGTACTGATGGAAGGACAAGACGAGATTTAAATATTTCATGTAAAAACAAATTATATCACGCACATCATTGACTTTGCTCTTTTCTTCCATTGCTGCAATTACATCGCAACAATGATTTTGTAATGAATTGCATTGTATAGAATGTCTCTTTGTTATTGAGACATCCCAACATGCCTTAGAGAAACTGGAGAGAAAATAATGCTATAGTGTTGGGATAATGGTTTCAGTTAGCACACATGATATTGCTACAGTACAGTATAAAAGTGCCTCTAGGCCATTTAATCTGTACTGTCTTGCGACATTTGAATCAAAGCATTATTTTAACAGGACCAGATTTAATAAAACTGAGAAATGTAAAGATTTACTAGCAGGATTATGTCAGAAAGTGTACCATCATTTCTGCAATACAATGTAATGTCAATTTCTTCCAACTCTGATATTTATTGTGTTTTTCTTATTTTAATTTCTGCTGAAAGGCAAACTGTATAGCACCACCCTCTGTGTACAGTACACATGGACTCATTTGTCTCTTGAATTGGCTGGAAAAGACAGAGCATTTATTATGGTGTTATCAGGATGATATGGTTAAGGCAGGTGATACAGCTGCACAGACATCATTGTCTGTGTGGAAAGAGGCAAACATTTGTAAACCTAACTATCCTATTGCAGCCATCTCAACTGCAGACTTAGCATTTACAGGTTACGTATAAGATGAATGTAATTACAACTATTTTGTAAAGACACCGTTGTTTAAAGTTTACTAATGCTTTTAAAGATGTATGTGGCACTTTAGAACAAAATAAATTCATTTGGCTTTGATTTGTTTATTCTGTGCCAAAAACAAATTCTAATGAAAGATATATATGGGAACAAATAATTTATTCATTTAAATCATTTAAAATGAAGACATCCAATTAACATCAAGGCCACTTGTGATACTCGTCATTGCTTAATAAATGGTATTTATAAAATTTCAGTCAGTAAAGCAATAAACAAAAACCCAGTCTTAGTAATACTGAGGATGTTATTTCATTAGCTACAGCTGTCTATTCTGTCAAAGCAATTCAACGCAGATTATTTGATTTAGATTTGTCAATACATGACATACTGTAGATGCAATCAGCATTTATACCATTAATAATGGATCAGAGTGGTCAATTGGCTAAATCCCTTAAAATGCATGGCTATCATACTGTAAGCACTTAATTTAATTATACAGAAGTAACCATTTTCTAAAACAAAACAGTCCATTTTGCATGTAGCACCTCATTTTGCGGACAGCTGTGACGTTTACTTGTCAGAACATTTATGTTGAAGCATTAACAAAATACATTCAAGAACATTGGCATGTTAGACAAAGTGTTAAAAAGTTAACCCACATGTTAATATGGATTTTACCAATCCAAAATATTATCTTAATCTGTGATTAAAATATTTTTTGTGCAAACAGCAAAATGTTTTCCTGAAAAAGCAGCTTTATCATACAAACGCAATGTTCACATGCAAGAAAATAGAATAAATAACTACACAATAGTACCAGAACAAAAAAAAACTATAACGTTTTTCCTTTTCTTTTAATAACAAGATTTCCTAACTGCCTTTAAAGCAAGCAACGCCTGCCGTCTTAGTGTGCATAGCAGTCATTTACTTAGTGGCCATGATACAAAGCACACTTGTTGAGAACCAGTCCATCAGTCTCTTTAGGCCTCTCAATTCACAGTGATGACTGCACACCGAAGTGTTCAGATAAAGCACTATCACATTTTGCCTATTAAATGTCATGCTGCTTTCTTCAAAGGTGATGAGGCTTCCTCTTGCAGGTTGGTTTTTGATCTGAGAGGGGAAAACAAAACAAAAACATATTAGCTCTATCTGAAAATAAACCCTACATATTCCACACAGCACACTGCAAGGAGATCAATCCTTAGGCTGACCTGTTGTGAGTCATGTGGCTCTGGACAAGGTGGCCAGCAGCTAGAGCGGCCATTAGTGAGAGCTCCCCTGCTAGCACTGTGGCACAGACCACACTGGCCAACCGACGGGCGTTATCACCAGGTTGGATTGGGCTGGTTCCCTGAACACCTAGCATCTACACACACACACACGCGCACACACACACACACACACACACACACACACACACACACCAAAACACACATTTAGCTCCCTTTGAGCTAAAGTGTGTGCACTTTAACACCAACAGCGACTAAACAGTGGCTCCTCCGGTACACATACCTGTAGACAGGCCTGCTGCGGTGGCAGGTTGGTGCCACCCCCAACAGTGCCCAGCTCTATGGAAGGCATGGTACAGCTGATGTACAGGTCCTCCCCCTGAGGGCCAGCAGGCTCCATCTGGGTTATACAGTTGGAGCTGCTCACCGTCTGAGCTGGGTCCTACATGGAGACAGAGAGCCACGGTCTGTGTCAACAGAATTCACTGGTGGAACAGCGACACCTGTGGCTAATATAATGCTCTTGGTAGTACAGTACCTGTCCGCAGGCGATGTAGATGGCTGCTACAATGTTGGCAGCGTGGGCATTGAAGCCTCCGATGCTGCCGGCCATAGCTGAGCCCACCAGGTTCTTATTAATGTTGAGATCCACCAGGGTGGCTGTGCTGCTCTTCAACACCTAAGACACAACAGCATTGTGAGATCACAGGGAAATAATACAGTATCCAACAGGGCTGTTGTACAATTCTGTCTTAAAAGACAGCAAGTCATTCTGGAGAAAGCTTGTTTATATTTGCACTGGATCAAAACAAAAACATCTCTCTCAATTAACTCTGCCCCACACAATGGAAACACATTGCAAAGGCTACATCACATACATTACCTTTAAAAGAGAAATAATGTAAAAGCACATAGACTATACAGGCTATAATGAATTCACTTCCTACAGTGTGTCCATTGAGCACTGTGTTCCCTAGTGCGTACTGTACCTCCTGCACCACCCTGCCAGGTATGGTGGCCTCACACACTACAGACTTCCCCCGCCCCAGAATCCAGTTCATGGCAGCTGGCTTCTTGTCCATGCAGTAATTCCCGCTGACAGACAGGACCTCCGTGTCTGGATACTGCTCACAGAGTCTGTGCACTGCCTGCTCTGTTCCCTAGGAGACAAACAACAGTGGAGCCTCAGATTTATCGCACACACAACACCAATGGCACGCTTGCTATTGAATATGGATGAAGCTACTCTCACACTATTGTATCCTGGAGAACGCGACAGATTCCCCCCGACATACAGGATGGTTGTGGTCGTGATATTGGGCTTCACGTGCACCCACAAGCCCTGGTAGGCAGGGCTCCATAAGGCTGCTCCTTACCTTGGACAGCATGTTCATGCCCATGGCGTCTCCCGTCTGGGACTGGAAGCGAATGTACAGATTCCTTCCAGCCAAGCCTATTAGCAGCTTCTCAAGGCGGGCAAACCTGGAAGAGGCACAAACACTCATGGATCACCTGTGGACTACAACAGGTGGCAGGAAATAGGGGGCGTGCCACTCACTGACCTGCTGGTCCGGTCAAAGGCCTCTTTAATGACACTGAAGCCCCCCGGGGTCTCCAGCCAAGCCTTGACCTCCGCAGCGCGGCACGCTGAGGGCAGCCGAACCACAGGACCCCTGGTCATGCCGTCCGCCAGCACTCTGCTGCTACAGCCCCCGCTCAGCTGGACAGAAGGACAGGGCAGTCAGCACACCTCTAGCACTGCCATTACACACACACACACACACACACAAGCTTTCACTGGACCAGGCACACACAAGCTGTTGCTTCCTTCAGATAAGACATAATAACAGAAGTGTGGCAGTTCCTTCCTTCCTTACGTCAATTGCCCTGCATCCTCTGTTGGCGCTGGCCACCAGGCAGCCCTCTGTGGTCGCCATGGGGATATAATACTGCATCCCGTCCAGTAAGAGAGGACCTGCCACTCCAACGGGAACAGGCATGTAGCCAATGACATTCTCACAGCAGGTGCCCATTACCTGCAGGATAAGACAGATGGAGAGGGGGGTTGTGGTTGAATTTCCACACTACTTCAGCAGCCGGGGAGCTGTAGCACAGCTTGGCGTTTTCTACCTTGGAATAGTCGTAGTCCTTATAAGGCAGGCAGGCCAACGCAGAGCGGTCAGGCAGTTTGGACGCCAGGATTTGTCTCCGGATGCCCACGCCCCTCTCTGGACTCTCCAGCACACTTTCCAGCTTATAGGTCAGGATGCTGCGGGAGGCCACAAGCCTCACCACCTCCGGGTCACTCAGGAAACGGGCTCCCCTCTGAGAAAAGCCAAAGACTGGTGAGCTTACTCCCCCGTGATAATAGTCACCACTGCCATTACTTCAAATACATCGTCACTCGCCAACTGTCCAAAAGTCACCAAGGCAACGCACCTGCGGGTCTGCGAGGATGGCCACGCACTCCTCCAGTGGGCGGGGCTCTGAGGGGGGGTTGGGGTAATGGAGAGGGTCCGACACTGATGCCCAGGGCCCGCCACTGACCGAGCGATCCTCCTCTGCTGTAGCAAACCAGGAGAGTGGCTAAAGCAGCACGTCGCTGACCTCACACCACTAAAAAGGTGCTGAAACAACAGGCGAGACTCACCCAGAATGCAACACGGACCTGAGCCTGCCTCAGCCTGTGGCCTTGTTGGGGGGGAAAGGTGGGTGTTGGCGGGTGAGGGTTCGTTTGTGGTCTTGGGGCACTTAGGTGCTGGAGGGTCCCTCTGGCGGCAGCCCCCGGTCCCCATGTGCCTGGCTGCTGGAGAGGAGCTGAGGATTGGCCCCTTCAGGGACAGGGAGGACTCGGCCTCCGTGTGCTCAAAGAAGACGTACTTGACCGCTAGCAGGAGGGCGAGCCCCAGGGTCAACACCTGCTCCATGTGCTCCATGCTGACGGACCAGACCGCAGGCAACACGGTTAGAGTGTGAGAGGGTGGACAAAGGCGGGGGATACTGATGACACCGCACAGCAGTCCATTGAGTTACCTATTAAGATGCAAGGGCCACATACTACCACCAGACTCCAGCCGTTTCGCCACAGGCCCATCCACGGTGCGGTTGTGGCCTGGCTGCTCAGCTGACAGGCGCGTGTGGGCGTGAACCAGAGCCAGGCCAAGAGACTATGGTGAAAACACAAGCCACCGGTTCATTCAGGAAACCGATACGATGACATGCACATTACATCCGCTGTGCAACCACAAGGCTTGTTCCAGTAGAGAGAAGCCCCTCTGACACTCAAACAAGCCGGGGAGAGTATTCAGAGCTCTGGGGATGCAACAACACAAACAGGAGAGCACCGTCGGACTCACCATGATCATCTTAACCCTCTGGGTCACAGGATTAGGCTTGTTGTCCTCCTCTTCTGCCAGCACAGAAGCAAAGTGGCTCAGCTGCCAGATAGGACGACCTTCACGGCTCTCTCTGGACAGCTGCGCACACACACACACACAGCAAATTTAAGAAATGCACATGAGATGACTTACTGCACATACCTTTACAGTCACTACCATGGCTAATCCAGTAGCTGATGTTTACCTCCAGAACCAAAGAGACACACGCTGGGAAGAAGGTCATGAAAACAAAGTAGTTGGCCAGCACAGACATGCAGCCAAAGCAGCACATAATCTCCAGTTGTGGCACACCTGAGGAAATAAGAGTACATTCATTGTTTTGAGGTCGTCCAGGTTGTGTCTACTCCAGGCAAAGCGACCAAATGTATCATTAGTAAAAACCATC
>JAODUG010060572.1:0-14502 GCA_027564795.1 Aphredoderus sayanus
TCTCTCTCTCTCTCTCTCTCTCTCTCTCTCTCTCTCTCTCTCTCTCTCTCTCTCTCTCTCTCTCTCGCTCTCTCTCGTTTCAGTTCGGTCCTAATTACCATCTGAACCACCCTAATTAAAATTCTCCTCAGGAACGCTGTCTGCTATAGATGTGGACCACACAACCACATTAGAGTAAGGAGGACGACGCTTCTCACCTCATGTTTCGGTCCGGTCTGGTAGGACTACCGTGGCTGTCCACAGCAGGGCGGGTAAATCGTCAGGAGGATGCTGCCGAACCCAGTAGGCCTACAGATGCTGGAGTCTGACGTCACTCGTGCGCTCAGTCTGTCTGTCTCTCTGTCTTGGGGGCTCTCGCTTTTTCGTTGTGTCGCTGATTATTTCTTTATATTCGCAAATGTCACTGCTTTTCTCAATATTTTGAAAGGAACAGAAAATTTGTCAGAAGATGAGATGACAGGTTTATACCTGAATGTTGTCTACTTGTGCTTCTGTATCTTTCCACTAGATGGAGACACTAACTCTCCTATTGTACATAGACATAGTGATTTTCTAACCTTTCAGCCGCTTAAAACTGGATTTACAGGATTACCTCACATTCACACCACACACCGATGGTAATGTCACCCATGCAAGGAGCCACCTGACCTCCGGGAGCAGTTAGGGTTTTGTGTCTTGCTCAAGGACACCTCGACACTTGGTGAAGAATTAGCTGGGTTTGAACGAATTCTTCTCGATCACCTGTCTCCCTGCTCAACCCACTGCGCTTAGTCGCCCCCTATATGTCACACAATGCTCCCGTAAATGTCTGTGTGATGCATGTCGACATCTTTATAAAGCAATTAGGTCTACCAGACGTTTTTATCATAATTTCTTGGATAATTTATGGCAGCTACAATGGAAATTCAGCTACAATGGTAATTTACTACATTAACAATGTCTGGGTATTTATTATCAATTTGATGCTATTTTCTTCAACAAAACATTTGGACAAGGACATTTGTAATTTACCCTACATTTCTTTAACAATAGTGTACAGTAGGCTAAAATGTATACCTTTACTTTTTGACCATACCACACAAGTAATCATGGCAATTTCTGCCTAGGAATCGGTGGAGGAAACCTGACACCCCAGATGTTATATTTATTTATTTATTTACACAGAATAATTTGCCTTCCAAGTCTTCCAAGGATACATTTCTAATGTTCACCCTTCACATTAAAAACCTTGAAACGCATTCATCACTTCCGAGCTTGACTACTACAATGCCCTACTCCTAAACAACGAATCTACAGGCTACAACTAGTTCAGAACTCTGCGGCCAGAATCTTACGGGTACAAAAACACCCATTCTCATTAGTCTTCACTGGCTACCGGTGTCCTACGAATTGATTTCAAGACCCTTCTGCTCACTTATAAAGCTCTTCATAATCTTACGCACCTGTCTAACTACGTTCACCTCCGCTGTGCTTGGCTACTTGTCAACACACCTTTCCACCTATCAACTGCGGATTCGAAGGCTTTTTCTTGTTCAGCTCCAAGACACGCTCCCCACACACATTAAACATGCAATTGCTTATTTTAAAATGTTAAAGACTTACCTTTTCCAGAAAACCTGTAGCTTTGTTTATTTGCATGCATGTATATATACATTTTTTTTTTAATTATTATTATTTTACTGTATACTGTTATTACTGTGTAAGATGTCCTTGTCTTGAGAAAGGTGCAAAATATAAAATCATTATCATTAATAAATCCACAAACAAAGAAAAAGAGAAAAGGAGTAGATGGCAAAACATATTTATTTACAGTATTTCATAAAATCACAGCCATATACTCTGATTCTACAACAAACAGAACATTCGAATGCATACTTTTTCCAACAAAAAAGCATGACTGTGAGAGAGATATTTATATGTATGGCTTAAAATGACAGTTTCACAGTTTCAAGAAAAGTAATGGCAATGCTCACTTTAAGATTGTATAAGTACAAACATTGTTATTTATATGTACACTCTTTGTAGTTAGGCTATATGAACACACTGAACAATCACTATTTGGAAATCCATACAACATATAAGTGAAACCTTCCTTCAGAGTCTGAAACACACCGATAGAACAAAAATAATTATAATACATTAAAACCACGATATGTTTCTTCAGTGTTTTCCTTTCCCTGTCAATTTTAACCACTTTCTCCTATTGAGGCCAGTAAACATTGGATGTGTATTGGATATTCAGTACTTTTGGTTTGCATCCATCATATTTGGCCTAAGTATAATTTGACTTTGGCAAAGAGAAAATAATAATTTAAGAGTAACGCTTCTGTAACCAGGCCATTCTACATTATTTATTTTTATTCTCTTAAGTGTCAAGTATTACAATACAATATACAATGCTTCATTCCAACTGTGAGTACTTCATCTATCCAATATTATTGTTGTTCACACAATAATACAAATAAATAGCGTATAGGGTTATCGATATACTTATTATATTCAGAAATGCATTGTTATTTTGCAATGGCTTTTGGAGGATTGTCCTTCTTTTGCTTTGTTACAACGCTTTTTTACAACACAGTAACATAAAAAAATGCCAACAATGTAAATGGAATAGCTACTGGAATGAACAGAGTTTGAATATAAAAGAAGTGCACTGTATCTGAAACATGCATGTATGTTTGTATGTTCTGTTTGCATCACCATGGCTTTCTGAGTCCTTCTACAGACAGGGTCCCAGACCACTTTATTTAAGAGCCAGGGGATTCTCTGGGTTGCTGGGTGTCGGCACATCACTGTAAAAGTTTTCAATCTGCTCCTTGTACATCTTCAGGACCACTGGCCTCTTTAGCTTCATGGTAGGGCCTGAGGAACACACATTTTTACACAGTTTAATTTCAGTACGTAGTACGTCAAAATATACTGTAATTAAGATTGAGAGAACGAGACTGTATATTTAGGTAGGTTAGTATATATTATATGATTAAACACAAGCAGGTTTTGAGCTAGCCATGCCATTAATCTCACCTAGCTCTCCACCGCTGGTGGAGAAGTCTCGGTCTAGAATGATCCACTTCTGGATGCGCTGGGCATTAGAGGTGGCCTTCTGGTTTACGTGGTTGATCCCCTCCTGGATGGCAGCGTGGATCAAGTGGTCACGGCCGCCACAGATCTCAGAGACGTGTGTGGACCTGCTGCCCAGCCTCTTGCACAGCTCCACAGCCTCCACCGTCAGCTCGTCTTCTGGGGCGCCAGTGTCAGCATTCACTTGGCACTGGGCAAATTAAATACACATCATATTAAACTAATGTGTTATTTCTGTCATTCCCGATTTGACTTGTGTTGCGGCATGACACCACTGGATGGGAGGAGATTCTAATATTTTTATTAGGGAGTTAGGGAGTTTACTGATACGCTATCTCTCAAATTACCTATTTTGCTCTATTTGGAGAAAATGAATGGGAAATGTACTTCCGGCACCACACTATGGTTGGGAAGAAAGTTAAATATTTCGCATTTGTTAAAAAGAGAGACACTGAAGAAGTATTGGAAATGTGAAGTTTTGGTGGAAATAACTAATCTAATGAATGGAATGTGTGTTATACATTTTCTATCTTTTTTATTAAACAATGTAGCCTACTAAATAATGTTTTTTTCTTTGTAATTCTGTGTCCTATTTTATCTATAGTAATTATTATTTTATAGTTTTTATTACTTTATATAATTCCATTTGTTTAATATGGGGTTCTGTTATGTATGTTAACAAAAAAACAAATGTGGATTTAGCGATATATCATATTTGTACACTAGGTGTCAGTGTTCTAATTGAAACCTAAATGGGGCCTAGGGCCCAATACTTCATGAACAATCATTTTGCTTTGTCAAGGTGGGAATCTTTGCCCGAGACCTGCCCTGTGAATCTGGCACTAAATTAAGGACACAGTCACAAAGATTGAGTACAATTAATTCACGTCTGGTTTCAGACTATAGATTAGAGTCTATATCAAATTACATTAGCTAAGTTGTTAAAGCGTACATTAGACTGAAAGTTATTCAAAATACATCTTTCCAATACAGTATCAGTGACACATTACATCTGCTCTAGTGATATCTCAATCACATATCGTGCAAACCTGTGATAACATCGTTTGTCCAAACAAATGAGGCCTGGCAGAGGTCCTTGGCAGAGAATAGTATACACAACTGCTGTGTTTATCAAACCTACTATATCATATTACAGAATACACAGGGTAAGCTGACCTTAATGGTGAGCAGCATGGACAAGAACTTCTTCTTGTCTCCGATCAACATGGCGTTGCTGATAAGTGGGACAGCCTCCTTCACAGCATCCTCAATAGGCACAGGAGGGATGTTCTCTCCTCCGGCTGTGATGATAAGCTCTGCAAATAGGGGAATAACCAGTTTACATAAGGTTTACAACTTTATGGAACCAGGCTTTATGGGGGATTTCTCAACTCTCAGCTCCTTTTTAAAGCTATGTTGCCTCTTGGCATCCTTCTGATCAATCTCCTTGATTGGTCATCCATAGAGACAGAGGGACAGTCTGATCAGGTGTGGGTGGATGCTATAGACCAGGGCTGTCAAACTCAATCATACTAAGGGTAATAAATGACATTATGGATCAAATAAATGGTCAGACATTTATACATTTTCAATTTAAAAAACTTTACATTCTCTATTATCACAAAAATATCTTAGAATAGTCCTACAAAAAATTATTCCAGAAGCTGGTTCAAACAAGGACACAGAAACTTGGGCTGAAAGAAGTGCTATAGACTTGCTTTGCTCCATGGGATACTTAATGACTGAAATATTTGTAAACCCATCTCAAGTTGTTCGGTAACTTATTTTCACTTGGCTCACTTGGTTGTTGTACAACAAGAGATGCACACTTTATGCTTACCTTTAATGCGTCCTGTGATGAAGAGGAAGCCACTGTGGTCGTGCTTTCCCAGGTCACCAGAATGCAGCCAGCCCTCTTCATCCAGGGCCTCCTCCGTCTTGTCAGCCATGTTGAGGTAGCCCATGAAGACGTGACGTCCCCAGAAACAAATCTCACCGTTACCCTCCTCGTCCGGGTTGTACAGCTTCGTCTTGCAGCCTCCAATCTCCTTCCCACAGCTGCAGTCAAATAGGGTTTATTGTTACTATGGTCTGTATAATCCCAGAGCATTTAAGTCCCCCCACAGTGGGGGATAAGTGATCGCTGATTGGATTACGTGAAGCGGCCTTGTCATTTCTGACTTCTAACCATTCTGATATATGGCTAGTTGCTGTGACAGGATGCACTGCCAAAAACGTAAAGAACCTACTGTACAACTATGTTTACATAAACTGCCAAACTGTAAAACCGAGCCTTTAAGGAGACAAACGCAGATACACAGGCATAATGTAAGATGTGAGGGATCAGCAGGAAGAATGGGAAAACTAGGATCTTCAGTATGCCTATTGGTTGACAGGGTGCTAAAATAATCTGATATATCTCATGTTTTTAGCAAGATAAAGAGATTAAGTATATTGTGGCTGTGGTGTCCATGCAGGGGGCGCTGTTTTCAGAGTAATATTGAGATGATCCATTGCGCCTGTCTATTGTTGGTATCCACTGTCTCCTTTAAAGGATAATTTTTTCGGTTTGACGTGTTATAAAAACACAACACAATACAAAGTTGGACAGAGCAAACCCATGTCACTCCCAAAGTGGGTGTGGTATTCCAGTGTGACGTTGTGTGCTCTGTCTCTATAATGTATTATTCCATCAATGGATGTGCCGCCAGGTACGTCCAGCAGGTGGAGCATGGAGAGGTGAACACACTACCTGGTCAGCCGGAGGGCATCGGGTAAGGAGATGGTGTGAGGCCCACTGCTCTCGCTCATGCCGTACAGCTCAAAGAGGGGAATGTCCAGGCTCAGGAAGAACTCCAGCGTGTCTTTGGTGATGGGAGCAGCGCCTGTGTAGCACTTGCTGCAGCGGTCCAGGCCCAGTGCCTTGCGCACCTTCTTGTACACCAGCTTCTTGGCCACGCGGTAGGCCAGTGGCGTGCGCCCACTGGCTCCACTTCTACAGATGAGGAAGGCCAGGAAGACAGGTGAGTGATGGTGCTGCACTGATTGGGGTCCCATGTGTATGGACAGGAACAGCAATGTGTATATGCTCTTTTAGCTGGGCCTGGTTCAGATGGGCGTATGACTGCTGTTTGATGCTCATGCCATTTTTTCTGTTGGAACTGGACAGGTAAATGAAATCGACTGACTCTATCGTATAAACTCAATCAGTCATAAACAGTTCCCCGGAGTTGCCGGACTACCTGCAAGCATCCTTGGGCAAGATGTCTAACCCCAATTGCTCCCAGTGGTTAGGTGCTCCTTGCATGGCTTGCACCGCCATCGCTTTGTGAATGTCCAACTATATGACAAATGTACTACATGTAAGTCGCTTTGGATAAAAGCGTCTGCCAAATGCCGTAAATGTAAATGATGGGTAAGTTAGTAATTGACATGTGGTTAATGAGCACAGCCATGCATCACGTAGTATGTGTACATACTGGTTAATCCTGCTGAGGTTGGTCTTCAAACCCACATCCTTGGCCCAGGACGCCACGTTCCGGCGCACAGCAGAAGACTTGGCTCCAATGGTCTTCATCTTCTCCTGCATCTTCTCCCAAACCCGCGGCACGCCCATGAAAGCTGTAGGACGCACCTCCCTCAGTGTGTTCACCAGGGAGCCCTGCCAAGACACGCACACTGTTTATATAGCTCACATCATCTGCTGCAGTAAGATGTCCTGTTCATACTGTCAATGTCAGTTTTATTTATATAGCACATTTAAAAACAACCATGGTTGACCAAAGTGCTGAACAAAGTACAATATCTAATACACAGAAAAATATACAGGTTGAAATTACAAGTACAGTACAATACAATGCAATGCAAATACTGCTCTTATAGTAGTTCTTAATAAGATGCACTTGCTCATACAGTACTGTTCTTATAATAGTTCTTAATGAGCTTTGACAAGCGCCCACAACGAACAAGTCTTTTTCCCCTCTAGTGTCACCTGTGTGTTCCCTGCAGCATAACCTCTCCTATGTGGATGCTAATTAGATTACACTCTCTAGCTGGTGTTACCCAGCTAGAGAAGGCTGAAGGTGATGATGAGTATTATGTAGGATGAACAAATGAGGCAACAATGCTATTACTGGAAGACATAACAGGTAGTGCTCAGATACTTGTTTTGAAACCTTTAGAAACAGAGTTGTCAGATCGCTGTACTACACAAGTATCTGTCTTTTAATTGGGTATGTTGAAGTGGCTTTTGATCATTACAGTGACACATCAGTGACTCTCAGATGGCATTGTGAGCAGTTGGAAACTGAGCTGAAATCGTGTAATGTGTGAACTCTGCATTAGATGGCTGACAATAACTTTTATTTAACAACCATAGGCAGTTACAATGTACCACTTTGCAATTTAGGAACCCCTAGTGTAAATACGTGGGAAGTATACTGTATGGTGGCTCAACTAATGTAAAATATGTCACTGCATATGTCCTGCTGATTGGATTGACACGAGAATATAAAACTCATTAGAACTGCATATGGAAAGGCTTTAATGCATTACATTATGCCATTATATCAATACAACTGTCATTTATTATGTGAAAAACTACCTGAGTGAGTGTTACACCACTAGAGGGTGGCTGCACATGGTTGACCACTCCACATGAACCACTAGTATAGCTGGAGCTAAGCCAATGTGTATACAGTCCCTTTCACCTACCACATGGATGTCACATGGCTCAGGACACCGGTCATGTCTTACCTTGAGGGCATCTGGCTGTGCGAAGTGCGTGGAGCCCCCGACGTTCATGGTGACCCAGATGTCCACCATCTGAGCGGCTATGTGGCTGAGGGGCAGGTAGCTGACCACTGACTCCTGAGCCTGGGTGGCGTCCGTCAGGCGCACGTGCCGGCCAGTGGCCAGCGCTGTCCACGTCAGCTATTAGACGGGGAGAGGGGACGGACTTTAGCTGCATGCTTAACACAGAGACAAAGGTCATGGGAGATCATATCATCTGAATGTGTGTCATGGAAAGTGCTCTGTTTAAAATGTGTTTTACAGCTTTGTGTGTTTTATTACACCTTTCATTGTATCTAGGTTATAAAGGGTGGAGTCATCCAGGCGGAGATACAAGTAAGTTAACTACTACTAGCTACTAGTCTACCATCATTAAAATACCATTTGCGCAATTAAAGGGAATACTATGGTTGTGCAAGAGTCAGTCTACAGTAACTTGCTGCATTTGCATATTTCTATCAATAGAGTTAGACAGGAAGATTTAGACGGTAGAATTCTGCATAAGAAAGAGGCACACAACTACACTATTCATTTTATGTTGGAGAAAGCATCAACATGAGGCTGATGTCTGCTGTCCTTTATTATGTTGTTGTTTGGAAGGAACGGTCAGCCAGCTAGCATCTAGAGTGACTTACATTGTCGTGGCTCAGCATGACTGCCTTGGGCTGCCCTGTAGTTCCTGAGGTGTAAATCAGTGTGCAACACTGGTTGGGTTTCTGGCTGGAGATGATGGCATCTAGGGGAGCATCGGGCTCCTCGCGTCCAAGCTCCATAAACTCTGCCCACTGTGCAAAACAACAACATTCATTTGATTCAATTGTTCAAATATGAATTATACGCTGCTGAAAGAGGACATGCTAAAATGTCTTGCAAACAAAGAAATTGCAATTTAACATGTTAATTCATGTATCCATGTCAACTGTATGTGGATTCATTTGTGTGTGTAAGCTCTAACCGTGTACAGATTTGGTTTCTTCTCTTTCAGGGCATCTTTGTACTGGATGATGGCTTTCAAGTGGGGCAGCTGGTCTCGCACCTTGACAAACAGAGTGCATTCAAATCACTATAATCAGTCAAGAACAAGGTTAAGATCAGTCTGCAATATAGAGCACATCTATATTCAATATACAGTAAATCCTACATCATATGTACACAGACTGATCTGATAATATCACTTTTAATGCATTTTTCAAGCCTGTAGTATGTAATCAAGTGATCTCACCTGAAGTATCTTTTCCAGCTGTTTTTGGTTCTCCACTAAAATAACATTTGCTTTGCAGTTCTCTGCTACATATTGGCACGCCTCTGGAGAGTTAGTGGTGTAGATGCCAACAGCAAATCCGCTGTAATAGCCAGGAAGGCAGTGATCAGTGATGTAAGAAGGTTCAAAGAATTTGAAGACCATGTACACCTGGGTGGTCATAATGGGTTAACATGAGTGCGTGTTCTGCAATGACATATAGTAGCCCCACCGCACCCCAAGCAGGGTGTGATGCAGCCCGTGTTGTGACACATTCCTCCCGTAGCCATCATTGAAATGTTCTGCAACTCGTCCCACAGTAGCCCTTCTGTCAGAGATCATTAACATAATTCGCTTTATCTGTGGGTGTACATCATTTCTGACTTATCTGTGTATAATTTACTTACTTTAATAAGTACGTGTGTCTGGTAAGTAATTAAGAGTTTTCAGGAACCCAGTTAATGGATTTCATGCATATCCAAAACATCCCCACACACACTAAGTGTTTGGCATGTGTGAATTCACATGAAATCTTTGAAAAGAGATATAGTAGCAGCATGTGATCTACATCACATCAAATAGATCTACATCTACAAAAGAAACTAGGTAGAGTATGTATCTGACAAACGCTACAAATATAAACAGGTTAGACAACAAAAAGCCATTCCAGTATTACTGCATTCTTACATAAGAACAGTAGAGTAACCCCTATAACAGCTTGCCATTGTGTTGGGTAGGTTTATACACAATGAGCCTGGCCTGTCAACTCACTGATCTGGCTTATATGCTGGTTCCCAGCACCCTGACTCCCTTAGGGCGCAGTGGAAAAAGGCAATGTGATGTGCCGTCACAGAAGCTCAGCTCTGTGATTCCAGAAAGAAGCTACCCTTATCTAGTCAAGGGGTGTGAACTTGCTCCACTTTATTGACAGATGGTGTTAGTGCTGCAGGTTTAACTACTCTTGAGGTTATAAATGTCTACACATGTATACATATAAAATAATACTAATAATCCATAGTAATATGAATAATATGGATGATAATAATAATATATCTATTTTTAAGTGCGTGTGTATTTAAAAAACATTTAAACTGAAGAATTAAAGAGACGCATTGGTGATACTCTACTGTAGTGCACTGATCCATCAGTGTAATGATCCATCAGGGAGCTGTCATGAAGCCAACATACTATGTGCGGAATGTTTGTGCTACCTGTCTTGGATTAAACACATTGACTATGAGAGCTGTCAATCAACACACAGTGGGAATTATCGGAGGATTATTACTAATTACTAACACACACGCGTGCAAATCCTCACCCTGCCAAAATGGCACCAATGTCAGCGATGAACCACTCTGCAGAATTGAATCCCAGGATGCCCACACCATGATATCTTTCCAGTCCAAGCTGAGGGAGGACACAAACAGGGTCTATAACAACTACTGACATGGCTGTTTAACAACCAAACCAAAGAACACATTCTCAAAACTGGCCAACCTGAAACTAGCTAAGCTAATGGTGAGCTCCATTCTGAATATGTAAATAGTTTATATTTACAGGGCATATGCAATATGCTGTGTTAATAACTCATAAAAGAAACATAATGCAGAAACATAATGTTAGCAGCCTGATTTTAACTTATGGTGAAAGAATGTGTGGTGACATGTTCTATTCTCTGCAAAGTACTGTAATGTAAGGGGCCTATCTGACAATTGTTATATTGAAGGATTCTGTACATTTAAAAAAAATGAAAAATTCAGACAGTGAGCTGTAACCATGTTTTGATCCACAATTCTTAAAAAGGACCTAGCCAGTGCATTTAGAATTTTTGAGGAATACTGTGTGTGTGTGTTACGAACAGCCCCCACCCACACACATGCAGCCCATTAGTCCTCATGTTGAGACTTTTGAATCTCATAATACATAATCACACATCCTCTAATTTCAGCCTGGGGCTGTCATGAGCTGCCTCCCACACTGGTTAGTAGACCTACACAGCTGACATTTTAACCTGATCCTGGTCTTCAGTTGTGAGGTTTAAACTAACTGTTTACACAAAGGCAGAAGCCTTTGATTGTTTGAGGCTAGAAGTGCTGTGAAGAACATTAACATTAGGCCATTTCTTCTGTATAAAGTACAGTTCTACTATTTTCTCGCTACTTCAAGTGGATCTAATGTCTGTACAAACTAGAGTAAAACTGGTGCACTACTTTTATTAAGAGGTGTGATACTTCAGATGTCCCTCCTCACATTTCACCAGCTGTCAGCTAGTCTGACTCGTACCATACCTTAAGAAAGCTCTTGGCAGCATTGCGACAGGACTGGTAGTAGTCTCTGTAGTTCAGGGTCTTCTTCTGCTCTCCCTCCTTCCAACTCAGAGCAGTGAAGTCAGAAAAGCGCTCCACAGCTGACGTGAACATTTGGTTGACTGTCAAAGGGGGCTCTGCTGCAATGCCCGACTCCCCCATTCTCAGCTTCACCTCACCGTCTTCCCGTGATGTCCACAAGCCAAGTTCCTCCTTTAATGGCAGGGACAGGGAGCCTGGATGCTGAGCACTCACTGGATGAGAGGAGAAGAGGGGAAGGTGGCATGACAAGATTATTATCCCGTATTAATCATAAAAAACTGCTTAAAACTTAAAATGGCACTAAACTAATAATTTTACCTTATACAATACATTTGCTTAAGAATCAAATATGTTTTAACATCAAAGGACACATATACAGTATATTTGTTGTGATAATATATATTTTTGTTCCATAGTATTTCCACACATTTGATTGTTTGTGTGGGATACAATGGGCAAGCTGAACATTCAGCCATAGTGATGATTGACTTGAAAGATTCAGGCTAAAAATGCAATCAGCAAATCAACATGGCTTATAAAACAAAGCAAGAACAATAAGATCATATAGCCTAACCCTATAGCTGGCAAACGTGGTGTGTGATTCTAGGAACTTTATGATACACTTCCTAAAATGTTTGGAGTGTACTGTATGTTTGCAATAACTTATTTACAAACACTCTCCAGATAGTAAGTTAGTAGGATGTGTGTCTCTGTGGAAGTGTTTTCAAGTAACGACAAGTCAAACAAACCATATTATTTCCATGATGCTAAGTTACACAAACATTTTAGACAAAGTTCATATAAATATTCGTCTTTATTAGTAGCTCATATGCCGACATTCTGAGGTCCTCTATTTTATCCGACATATTTAATACACAAGTTTGTAGATTTAGCAAATATTAAAAGTTTTTGGTTCCAATGCCTCACTGAGATAAAAAATTAAACCCAGAAAGCTTCTTGCACATCAAGTTACAAAATGCAGGAAAAGGGAAGTTGACTTACACTGGGAAAGAATGTGCAGTTCACTGCTTGTTTAGCTCACTTCCTTGCAACACAAAAGGTAAAACCCATAGTGCAGAACAGGATATAGTCTGATAAGGTTTTGTGTATCCTACATTTGCAATCAACTCAGTTCTCTCTGTGTGTGACATTAATCCGTGTGGGATGATTTGAGTTTTATTATGAATTGTAAATTATTTTAAGTCTATTTCGTTAGTATAACATATGCATTCCTTTCTGGTTAGCATAAATGGTTATGACATGGTAATAAAATGATAAGATTACTCATCATTAAAATATATTTCCTAGTTATTACCTTGAAATTAGTGGTCATAACAAGGTAAATCAAACAATGTTAAAAAAAATAACATCTACATCCAATACAAACATCCATCTTCAATGGTGTTTGTGATTGTTTATGCTTCAGTACGTACAGTATATGCATGTGAACTGTATGTGGCTCAGCGAGTTTGAAAACGTACAGTATATGGTTTGAAAGCTAGACCTGTGTGTGTATATGCAGGGTTTTATACTCCCTGCATAGAGGAACCAGCGGCAAAATGATAAAAACATTTTTTAACCAGTTTTGTTAATGGGGTGTCATTGGGTGTTAATGGGGTGTTACAAGAAAATGCATAGATTTCTGTCATAAGGTAAGTTATTGCCTTTACTTATGCTTACTGTCATGTATCACCATCCAAAGGCCCCATTCTGAGCCAGGAAAAATCCTAACGTAATGCTTCACCTGTGTGCGTGTGTGAGCGCTGTTCATTGTAGATCTCTTCAGGCTTGCTGGAAGGGACTTCATGACTAGCTCCTGTCTCCTCACCAGCAGACTCCTCCTCTGAGGACTCACTGAACCAAAGGAGTCACATCAGCACTATTTCACTCCTCCACAGGGAACTATGCATGTCATCATCTTTTCCTTGTGCCAAGTGTGGAAAGTTGCTGGTTCCAGTAAACAACCTAGATTACTATTTTTCATCATGATTTCCCCCTTTTTATGTCTTTCTAAAACCAGAATTTATGCTTTACTTAGAAACCAATGGATCAAACATGTGAACTCCCTTTTACATGCTTGCAGTACTGATAGGAATGGACTCACAAAACACAATGTACTGAATGTAATTCCGATCACAACACTATAATGCTGTTGGTACAGTATGGTTTTCCCATCCCCTAATACTCAATTTGTGTTTAAACCAGACTTAGTCTGGATACAAATGAATGTCTATGTACTGAAGAGTGTCACTTATTTGTGTGCCATGTGTACAGTATATAATGATGTGACAATAAATCTTCTCCTTCGACACCAGTGAGGCCATTCACAAGTATTTAGGAGCAGGCAAAGGTTATAGTTATACATCTTGCTTGCAAGACTTTCCAGCTGGAAGCCACCCACCCTAACAACTATCCTGCCAAGAAGTTAAGGGAATGATGCATTAGCTCATAACAGAAAAAAAAAGGTTAAACTGGTGTGGAGCTGTGTTGATTCATGTGTATGGGTGCCTACAGTATGTACTTTGCTGTGTGGACGGGGATGTCCTCTGCATTCTCCTCAGCTCCACACGGTGACTGCTGGATAGCACTGTCCCTCGGCAGTTCCATCGCCATGGTGTCGGCAGGTTCACACACAATTACTAAACGTAGCAGGCAAACACAAGCAAAGTAATTATAAATTAGTTAATTATTAAGCAATTAGTTAAATGTTAAGTAGCGTTCCAACACAATTACAATGACCTTGCACTTTGTGTCTATGGGCTTGGTGTAAAAATAATATTCTACACAAAAAAAAAGAATGAAAGATATCACTTCTTAGGTAATTCTTAAGTACAGTACCTTTCCCCAAAAAATTATCTTCATGAACACTGTTTTACTTTTAATTTAAGTAAAAGGTAAGTAAACTTTCTTGTGTAATATATTACGAACAAACATGAAAATACTATTCTTTAAAACAAAGCTATTGTCACACGTCGGTTGTGAGTGCAGGCGCTGAGCGAAAGTAAAATAGCGAAAAGCAGGCAAAACTCCAAAACAAAG